>CAJUYH010000629.1:0-36296 GCA_910591685.1 Galerucella tenella
GTTGTCAAATTTTTTCTGTTGTGTCAGTTAGGGATAAAAATTAATTTCTACTTATTTTTTCTTGACAACGGTAGCTGGAACGCTACCGAAACGTTGAAATAAAGAATTTAAAAATATTGTGGTTTACTTTCCCAAGAAATTACAAAAAGAATTTCTATTAAGATTGACCACTGACAAGCTGTCAAATATATAGTTTTTAATTAGATTTACCTATGTAATATCTAAATTTGGAGTAATCTATTTGAAGAGTATAATTTTTGTCATTTTCATGATTAAAAAAAATTTAGGTCGCGGTCGAGGATCGATCCCGCGTAGGTACTCTTCTTCAGAAGTCCGATGTTGTACCAACTAATCCAAATCACCTGTTACGATAGTGGGAAAATGTAATCATCTTGAAAGGTATTCATGATAAGTATGTATAAAGTATGATGAACAATAATAATTTCACATTCAATTTCTATAATTATCCAACCAATTAATCAATGTAATAACCTACCTATATTATAGAGTTGAACTACTTGAATTTTTGTCACTATTGATAGTTATTGTTAATTTTGAAATCATTTATGTTGACTTTAATTGTAACATTTTGTGTAGTATCAGTATGTCAGATGTTGATTACACATTATTTGGTGAAATTATCACGGGATCGTAGGAAAAATACTGTACATTACTCGTGCGAAAGTGATTTTTCACACTCGGGTGATTGTCGCACTCGGCTCACGCCTCGTGCTACAAAATTTCCCACTCGCGTGAAAAATGTCACTTTCCGAACACGTTATGTAATATACTATTACATCGCGTTGTTCAGAATACGATTTTTAACCGCGCTGTTGAATTTGATTTAACATTGCGATTTTAACTACATCGATGTTAAATTTACAGCTGTTACGGATAGTTGTACAGAATAAGCCCATTGTCTGCAGCGTTCAGTTCCTGCTTTTGAGTACACTACCAGTACTGCAAAATTTTCGAACTATAGACAAAATAACACATTAACTGTTAATTTTTCACAATATTTTTCTGGAAAAAAGTCATAAATAAATATAAATATAACAAATGCGTTTTACGTAAACAATTTCACAGCACTACAAGATTCGGTACTTTTCGTTATTCCGTTATTTTGGCGCGTATATACCATATAGCAATATTACATTTTTACTGAAAGATGATAAAAAAAAATTGAAAGTTACATTGCTAAAAATTCATCCATAAAAGTAATCTGATTTCATGTTAGCATGGCGATGGAATCTAGATCACGATGACAAATAGTTTGCAGATATTTCATCTCCCTTGACATAATAACCATAAATAAAATAAAACATATGTCTTTCGAAACAATAATGAGCTCCTACCATAGTTCAGAACGATATAAATCAATTTAGATGTATAGAAAATGTTTCCAAAGTATTGATAAATATTTATGGCAGCAAACAGTAGCTGTAACTTTACTTACTCCAAATACACAATTATTATTGACTAAAAATATTATTTAACAGCCTGCATATCATTTTGGATTAAACTATAATGAGATGGTGGTATTAATTAGCTAATTAATTATGCTTTAATAAGTCTGTTGTCCAACATAAGTGTTTACTAGATAATATGGCTAATAACACGTCATCTTGTTATATAAAATTAAAAGTGAATTTTATAAATCTACAATCATACAAATATATATTGCAGATTAATAATCATTCAAACGCTTTATAAGTTTTGAAAAATATTTTTCAAAAACACTTACCGCTCAACTGAGAAGCAACAACTACTTCCCGTGCTATAGGCCCCGACGGATATTGAATTACACTTCAAAGTCAAACGGGGCAGGTATTCTGGTTTGCAATTAGTTGGTGTTAAAGATCTTGTAGATATGCCAAACCCGTTTGACTTTGAAGTGTAATTCAATATCCGTCGGGTCCTACAGCCCGGGAAGTAGTTGTTGCTTCTTATGTAAAGGTCAGTGTTTTTGAAAAATGTTTTTCAAAACTTATAAAGCTTTGGAATAATTATTATTCTGCGATGGAATGAAATAGCGGATATATATGTCTACTCTACTAACAAACCAGTAAAACATCTATTCAAGATACCTAGGGGTAGTCTTTACTATTTTTTTTATAATCAAATCAAAACATATTAATTTGCGAGTTTTTAGATGGACAGCCTTTGAAAGTGAACATAGTAATTATGCCAAAGTGCGACCATAGAGAAAAATGTGTGATAATTTTATCAATCATTACCATGTAACGTAATTATAGCAAAATCTTGCAAAATCCAGCCAGTAAAATTTCAGCAGTATTTTATGCTAATAACTACCCTATTATAATGAAAATTGAGTGATTATATTCGTCTTTTGACTGTATTCAAATAAGACATGCACCCTTATTTAATCTTTTTTATTCATAACATCGTTTAATACAATTTTTGAGCCAGTGTGACTGGATTGAAGACAGAAGAGCAGCGGTTGTTGTCCTGATAATATTTCATCGACTTATATAAAGAGGAATGTTGAAGAAGATTGATAACTGAATGAGATTCATCCTATCAAAAACATTAAATCAGTAGTCTATGGTCTCGATTGCACATATAGGCTCGACACAATTTGCTACGTGTGCTAGCGTTGAAGGGTAATTCATCATTCTGGTCACAATCGCACAATTCATCTCTCCTGTGTCAGGACTGGACCATACAATTAAAATTGTTTAAATTTTACAGAAACTCATTTTATATTGTTAACTTTTTATATAAAGGAGGTATTCATTCTACATGGTATTGCATATACAGGGTATTTCTCATAGTTTTGTTGAATGGATAGATTTATTTCTAGGTTATGCAACTACAATGTACACTGGTAATATTTAACCAATGATATGATTAATTGAGTCATAGGGTTGAGTCTTAGATGTAGAAGCATAATATTTCGCACTATAATCAAGTTTTCTTCCGATGAAATAGTTAGAACTACCAATTGTTGTACAAGTACTAGATCTTATAGTATTTGTGCGTTCTATGGTTGATTGATTAATTTGGCACCAACTGTCAGAGGCCTAGAGACCTCAGTACCTCTGCCTTTATGCATTTTGTGATCTTGATTGTATCAGTAGCACTTAGCAGGCACAACTGAGTCCTTTTTGGAGAAATCCTCTCCATTGAGTCAGTGGCTCCAATATATTTTCATTGTCTACAATACCCCCGGTTTGCTAGGGTTGAGAGTTTCCGAATGCAGTCCCATACCAGTCAGAATCTGATCTGGGGGCATGCTAAGTCTTTCAGTGCTGCCTGACGATCTAACGATCTTTTGGACTCTATTTTCCCTTTTGATATTCATTTGCAAACACGTTCTGATTTTAATCTGTGAGTCTGGAATTACTTTTGGTGTTGGTTACGTTGTGCCAATTCCCATTGCATTCCAGCCTGTGTGCAGCCATTCTTGCTTCTGCATTAACATGTAGAGCAAGAGACGAAAGATTGAGAATGGCTTCTATGGCCGTAGCCGGGCTGCACCTCTGAAGTTTTGATAGATCCAGTTCAGCTTTCCTTTCATTTGCTTTTGGCCATCAAACTAAGGCCACCACAGTGGATTAAGTCCCTATATGTTCCCATCGCCCGTTTGGAATCCCTCGGGGTAATCTTCCGTTTATTGTTTTTTTTAAGTAGGTGTGAATTCCAGGTTAGTTTTACATCAAGAATTATACCCAGATACTTGACTTCCTGGTTTAGACACATTTGCACCTTTGAAGAGGCTTGGCAGTTTTAGTCTCTCAACCTTCCTCTTTTATGTGAAGGGAATGGTTAGAATTAAGCTGCCATATTGAATAATATGTTGGTTGTTCACGTACAGCTTTTCTTAAATATTAATATTACGCCTGGTTGCGCTGGAGTTCCGATATATCATTCCTTAAAAACAATAAAAACATTCACTTCTCCAGAAAATTGATGACACGAAGTATTTCGTAAACTGAAACTTTTTGGATATTGATGTTGGTGAGTAGATAAAAAAATGTGATGCATCAACGGTTCATTCAATCGGAAAATTCGTTCGTAGCAACGTCTAGGAAACCACATAAACGATTTATTATTGCTTTCGCGGATTTGTCGAACTCTAATAATACGTTACAATTCTCGGTTGAACATTCTCTAACATGATATTATTCTTTTTTGACAACACATTCATATATGATCGTATTTCACTATACGAATGATTACGTGCTGTCAAAGGGAAAGAACTACATATTTTCTGAATACGAAGATAGTTAACAAAAGTTTAGAGGAAGCTGATGTGAAAGTTTTGTTATCTCCAAAATAAACGCACTTTAGAAAGGATTGATATTTAGTTGAACCAAATTTATAGTGAAATTTCACAATTATGTTCACAATAGACATGATGACTGATTTTGAAAAACTGCTCAAATTTACAATATAAATTTCTCACCAAAATGCTAGAATAAATAGCGTCTGTATGACAACACACATATGTAAAAACTTCGAATATTCCTATCTATACAATTATTTCAAATGATTTTTCCAGTAATGCTCAGTGACTGTCATCATGCTAATTATTCAAAATGAGAAAATACTTCATTAGAGAGGAATAAACATTTTTAGAGTCACTCGAAATTCTTAAAAACCTCTAAAATCGTTAAAAATCGATTCATTTTTTTTTCTCCTTATTTGTTTGTACCAGAAAAATGAGGAAGATCCTGAAAATCTAAATTTTAGAGTTTACACTGGCCATTTCCACGGAGATTGTATGGAGAAGTTCTGCTCGTAGCTCTTCCGTGAAGTTCTAAACTAACTTTATACTAGAACTTTTAAAAATACTGTTTTTGCTACAAAGTGAATAATTTAAACTCTTATACTGTACACTCTGAAAAAGATTTTCTTGAATAAAAGAGAATTTTTTTAGGATAACCAAATCTGAAGTTTGAATAGTGTCAACCAAACAGAGGTTAAAATTTCGGTTTGTTTGAAATTTCAAACAAGAGTTTGGTATCATTTAAACTAATTGTAGTGTTATATAAACATTCAGGTGATTAGATTTAAGGAAATTATATCTTTAGTCCAAACTCCAAGTTGTTTACTTCCAACAATTAATATTTTAATATAAACAATTAATTTCTTTAAAACGTTATGACCATCTCTTGTTTTGAAACATGAGTTGTTTATTTTAAACAACTACAAGTTTAAATGGAACAATACATTTTTTAAAACTTCAAAATAATTTCTTTCGTGCAAACTCCAGTTGTTTAGTTTAATTGATGTAAATCAAATAATCCCTTCATTATTTATTTTTATGATGAGTCATATTAAAGAGTGTTTGTGCACCTGATGACAAAGTTCTACAAAACTATAACCAAATTCAAAAAGGCTAGATTACTGAAAAGGTAGTTTAAGTGAAAAGTCTTGCTATTTGTCCAAACATATTTATTGAAAAATTATATAACAAAACACACACAAACATAGAATCATTGATTTGGAGTACTACTACTACTTATAAACACGTGTCGAAATATACAAAACTTAAAAAGTACCTACATACAGAGACGAATTCAAGGATTTATCTATGCAGACATCTAACCCGGCTAGTTTTGTACTGGAATACCATGATTGCCACTCAAAACACAAATATATACATAGCTGCAAAACACTCCCTTAGGTGGGACAATTCACACACATCCAATAAATCCATAACTTGGCCACAGGTGAGATCTTTTTTAATCTGTGATTTGGCAGTAAATGTTCAATTTTAAATTATAAACGTTGTATGCATACAATCCATACAAAATACCATAATATAAAAAAATTGAACTTAAGGGGTCCACTATATAAACACACCGAGTACAGAGACAATCGGCTTACTTACTTAATCTACAGTCTAACTACTAACATGACGAAACGAGAGGGGTGAGGTTTCCACGTTTCAATGCTCGTGATTGGGTGTTTAATTTCTTTAAAACAAAGAATTTAGAAATGTTTTTCAATTTCAAAGAAATATATTCTTTGAACCAATTATATGCAACACTGTATAATAACATGGCATCTATACTTTCAAAGAAATGATTCATTATCTATAATAATTTTATATTTTCATTTGAACAAATTTATATATTTCCAACAAATATTTCCTTTATATTTAATAATTGTCATATTTGAAACAAATAGATGTGAACCTTAATTTCAAACAATTCATAATCTATATTTAAACAGTTCAAGTTTCTCAATTCAACACTTATTGCTTTGAGTTTAACAGCATTTGCTATTATTATAAAATCTTTATTAAATAAATGTAATTTTTCAATTCAAACCAGTCGTTTTCAACGTGAATAAATATTCTTCAAGTTAAATAATTGCAATATTTGGAAGAAAGTCATATATATATATATAATCAAATTCCCTTCTACCTTTCGGTGTAGGGAGATTTCTCAAATTTTCAAGATTCAACAAAAATTTTCCATTCCTTCCTATTTTTTGCTAATTGTTTTGCTTCTGTAATTGTTTTTCCTCTTTCCTTCAATATTTTGGCTATGTTGTTATCCCAGGATTCTTTGGGTCTACCTCTGTCTCTTTTAACAATCACCTTTGCTTCCCATACATTTTTAACTAGTCTAGTATCCTCCATTCGCTGTAGGTGTCCCCACCAGTTCAGTTGTTTTTCTTCTATATAATCTAGCATGGACTTTATTTCTAGCTCCTCTCTTATGTCTACATTCTTTATTCTATCTCGTTTTGTTATTCCTTTCACAGATCTCAGGTATTTCATTTCTATAGCTTGTATTCTACTCTTCATTTTCTGGTCTAATACCCACGTTTCGCTGCCATAAGTAAGTATCGGTCTGAAAACTGTTTGGAATACTGTCATTTTGGTTCTTTTTGAGATTTCCTTCTTATTAATAAATCCTGGTTTCAGCATGTGGTAAGTTTTTATGGCTTTTCCTGTTCTTTCCATAATATCCCTATCTTGTTTACCAGTGCTGTCAATTGTTGTTCCTAAGTATTTAAAGTGGGTAACCTGTTGGATTATACTTTCGTTAATTGTTATATTCAACCTTTCTTGATTTTTTGCTATCATCATTATTTTTGTTTTATTTGCATTTATTTTCATTCCATTCAATTTTAGAGTTCTATTCCATGTGTCTATATTTTTTTGAAGACCTTTCTCTGTATTGGCCATTATAACTAGATCGTCAGCAAATGCACATTCACGTATCTTAACTGGTCTAAGTTGCTTCATACCTACAGAAAGTTCCTGTGTATCTGTTTTTGTTTGCTTTATTATGTGGTCCATGAAAATATTGAATAAAGTAGGGCTTAGTGCTCCACCTTGTCTTAATCCCTGTTTTGTCTCAAATGTTTCAGATGCTCGGTTATTTTTGATTATATAGTTTATGTTTTTCCTGTAAATACTTTTTATTACTCCTATTAGTTTTTTATCAACTTTCCTTTCTTCTAGTATGTCCCATATTTTCTCTCTACAAACTCTATCAAAAGCTTTCTCCAAGTCTATAAAGGCGAAGTATGTCTTTGTTTTGCTATTTTGTGTTTTCTCTATGATTTGCTTAACTGTAAATATGTGGTCGTGTACACTTCTTCCCACCCGAAACCCACTTTGTGCTTCATCCAGTGTTGGTTCTATGTGCATTTTTAATTTTTTATCAATAATTTTTTCATACACCTTCAGGGCTGAACTTAGCAACATTATCCCCCTGTAATTGCTGCACTCTCTTACATCTCCTGTTTTATGTATTGGTAGTAGTATTCCAGTCTGCCAATCTTCTGGTATTTTTTCTTCCGACCATGATTTATTACAAACATCTAGAAGCAATTCTGTTCCTTTTTCTCCCAAATTTTTTATCATTTCTGAAGTTATTTTATCGTGACCTGCAGCTTTTCCGTTTTTTAATGTTCTTATTGCTTCTATAATGTCAATTAACGTAATATCATCGCACGTTCCTTGTTCCTTATTTACAGACTCCGTGTTTTCCATTGATTCTTCATCATAAGTGGTAGTTAATAGTTTTTGAAAATGTTCCTTCCATCTGTCCATTATTTCAATATCATTTGTTAATATTTCTCCTTTTTGGTCTTTCACTGTCGATGTATTGAATATTTTATTACCTCTCATTTTTTTTATCGTTCTATAGAACAGTTTTTGGTTGTCCTTACTGTTTTCTTCCAATTTTCTACCAAAAAGTTCCCAGCTCTTCTGTTTTTCTTCTTTGACTATATTTTTGACTATTTGTCGTTGTTTTTTATATTCCTGGTAATTATGTTCCGTTCTGTTCTCTAAATATTTATTCCATTTTTGTTTTTTATATTGAATTTCCTGACTAATTTCTTTATTCCACCATGATGTTTGCTTTTTGTTTTTATTAGACCTGAATATTCCACAAACTTGTTTTGCCGATTCTAAAATGTTGTTTTTAAAGTATTTCCATGTTTCTTCCACGCCTTTGTTTATTAAATTTTCATTTGTGATTTTTCTTTCTGTGAGTTCTGTGTATGTTTCAGCTATCTCCTCTTCTCTTAACTTGTATGTTTTTATTGTTTCGTATATTGTTTGTTTTTCTTTATATTCTTTATTACTTCTGTTAAGTTTGTTTTTCCTTTTAATTTTTGCTACTACCATGTAATGGTCAGAATTTATTTCCGGTCCTCGCATTACTCTTACATCTTCCACTAAATTCCTATTATCTTTTTCCACAAGAACGTAATCGATTATAGATTTTTCTGTGTTGTTTTTCCCTTGCCTTGTATACTTATGGATTTCTTTATGTTGGAAGAATGTATTACTGACTATAAGATTATTTATTTTACAATATTCTATTATTCTTGATCCATTATTATTTAATTTGTGTTCTCCATGTTTTCCAATTTCACCATAATTCATTTGATTTTGGCCTACCCGTCCATTTAAGTCTCCTACCACATATATATTTCCTTTGGCTGTCTCTATTACGTCATTCATCATTTTCCAAAATTTATCTTTTTCTGCTGCTTTCTCGTCATCATTAGGCCCATATGCTAATATAACTGTTGTTATTTCATCATCAATATTTATTTCTATTGTGAGTATTCTTTCAGAATGTTTTTCCCACTTTCTCAATCCTTTTGCAAATCTCTCATGTATGATACACGCCACTCCTGCTGCTGCTCGTTTTTCTTTCTCTACTCCTGAATACACAAATATATGTCCCTCTTCTAATACGATTTCCCCGTATTCTTTTTTCTTTGTTTCTGTTAATGCTAAAATATCGACATTTGCCTTGTTGAATTCGTACAGTAGTTCGTGTTCCTTTCCATTTATTCCTCTTATATTCCAGGTTGCAAGTTTCCATATTTCATTTTTTCTTTTTTCTATTTTAGTATTATTTATATTTTCATTTATGTTATCTTTTTTCTTGAATCCAGTCTCATTTTTTCCATTTCCATAGCTTTTGTGGTTTCCGGTGCTTCCTTGTTCATCTTCTTTCTTTAGTTTTTTGTATTTCCCGACTTTGTCATTTTCCGTATCTGTTCCGTTGAGGGGTCTTCTTTTGGAGATCTGTTACTTGCGGTTCTTTTGTTTTTATGGTATTTATTTTCATCCGTTTCTTCAATGTCGACTTGTTCATTACTTTCCGTTTCATATACTTCATTGTTCACTATTAATTTATTGTATTTTAATATAGCCTTTAATCCTTTAGCTCTTGCTTCTTTAAGTTTGGGTATCAAATTCCTCCTTTCTTCTTGTATCTCCTTTGTAAAATCCTCCTCAATCCATACATCTGATCCTTTTAAATTTTTAGTTTGCTTCAATACTTCAATTTTGTTGGTGAAATTCCGGAATTTTATTAGTATTGGTCTTGGTCGCTTCCCTTTATTGTATCCAATTCTTCTTATCTCTTCGGCATCATTTTGTATGTCAATGTTTGTCTCTATTTTTCTCAATATCGCAGAAACTTTATTTTGCATTACTTTTTCATCTTCATTTTCCTCATCTGGTATGCCTTTTATTATTAAATTTCTCTTCCTCATCTCTCTTTCCAATGATTCAATTCTCTTTTCTTGTTTTTCTATTTTTTCTTTCAATTTTATATTCTCTTCTCTATTTAATTTTGCTTCTAAGGAAATATTTTCCAACTTATCATCCAAATCTTTCAATCTATTCTCAATGCAGTGAAACATTTCTTCTATTTTTTCCATCTTGCACAGCGATAAGGGTTGTCACCCGGTTCTACACGTCAGAGGATCGACCCTTCTTTGTGCCGTTTATTTTGTGTATGTCTGGAATTTTTCTACAGTTTGGCAACAGTGCAAACTATTTATTCGCAGATCCAGCTTCTTTTTTTGGGCTTATCAGTAATTAACTTTTCTAGATTCAACAATTAATCGGTATATTTTTGTTAAATATAAGATAATATTCACCTAATATCAGCAATTTTCCACTTATCACTTATCACAAAGGTTCTATGTCTCTATTTATCCACTTTCTGTATTTTATTTCGCACAACAACTCTCGAAATTTCGGGTTTATTGTAGATGTAAAATAAAACACACGGAAGAAAGTCATCCAAATAGTAATTGCAAACAATTTATAATTTCAATTCAAACAATTTTTCAATTGAACACTTATTTCTTTTGCATTCATAAAAAATTGTTAATTCTAAACAAATCATTTTCAAACAAATACGTTTACTTCAACCAAACAATCCTTTTTCAGAGTGTAGACCAAGGAAAAAGTAATTTCTTTTCAGGGCGTGATGAGAAACAGGATATACTAAAGTTGTTGTGTATTTATTTATTTACTTTCATTTTTAACCGAAATCATGATTACAGTAATCATCATTCTAAATCAATCCCATCACTAAAACAAAAATATTAGTTCATCAAACGTAGCGTGATGTTTCGTATTTATACATAATCTCCGGTCATTTACAAAACTAATACAAATAAAAAATGAGATGTAAAAAAGTAATAAAATATATCTTCTAATGACTACTATCAATCTAAATGCTGCAAACAAAAATTATATACATCGGTGAAAGGTACAAATTAAAGCATTAGTGTGATTACAAGTGGATATTCGATATAGATCTTACCTGGTCAGAGTTTAGTTGTAATTAATTCCTTACTCGTTTGTTGGTTTTTGTATATAGGGTCAAAAATAAATGTCATTAATGGTCAAATGAAAAGGACGAAACAAAAATATGATTGCAAAGCTAACACAAACCTATTAATAATATTTACTGAGTAAATATGTCGGTGGCTTATTTGCGATAAGACGTAACCCACAAATTTTCGATAATCCCGCTTTTGAGGTAACTATTTTAGCAAGCATATTTGACATTTCACAAAATCGCGTGAGCATCAGAATATCCAGTATCTAGAATTTTCTTGTGTAGTAATACGTCGTATCTCATGCGGAATATTTTTAGTTGCAATAACGCGTCATCCGCAGATCTTTTATGCAGCTAATACTTGCTGAACCCTGTAGAAGATCTGACAATTTAAAGTGAATAATGAAAATTTACAAGTATCCAAATAATGCTTTTGGACACCTTGGGACTAAAGGAAAAGGTACATATAGCTTGTTTAAAAAAATCAGTACATACTGGAATAGTAGAGAAATCAGGGAAGGAGGAGCATGCTGACTCAAATACCGAAGCAAATCCCCAACCAAATAAAAGGATAAATTATCTGATGATATCTTTGAATAATTTCCCGGAGCAACCAATTCATTATTGCAGGAATGACAGTTCTAAAGTGTACTTGGAGCAAACATTTCAAACAAAAACACAACATAGGCACACACTTTTCCCTTTCTATCGTGTTTTTGAAGAGATGAAGCTGTCCATTCTCCGTCCAAAGAAAGACGAATATGATGTGTGTTATGGGTTTAAGATTGGGTAAATATCTATATCTAACGATTATTACCACACACACTTTGCCAAAAAGACTATTGCAAGGCATGAGAAGATAAAAAATATTGAGAAGCGAATCAAAAAGCAAGTTTACACATTTGCTATGGATAGACAAGCAGTAAAATGCTGTTCATTTCAAAACGTAGGCGCTTTTTATTATAAAACAAAGTTCATAATTTTTCCGTTTATGACTTAGAATCTCATAGTTGCGCAAATTATCTATAAAACTTAGGGTGACTTAAGTGCATCTATTTTCGCCACGTGCATAATAAAACATTCAAGCAAAAATTGTTTGGCCGATAAAATGTCCATAATTTCATTTTCTGATGGCTTTTGCATTACTGCATTTTTCAATTAAGCACAATATTATCATTTAGCAGAAATATTTGGAAAAAGGTCACACTTTGTCCACGCTTGAAATAAACAATGTTGAAACATCGTATAATACAACTTCCAAGTGAGTACATTTCGGTTATTCGCAGAGCTCGATCAAAACCTAAAGCAGAATTCTTTATCGGCGCGAGCCGCGCGGCGAGAGCACTTATCCCAACATTGCTCTATCTTTTTTTCTACTGCATATTGACAGCTCAAATTTTTCCAAAAATTTCGACTTCTAAATTTTAATACTACGTATTAGGATTAAAAATCCGATTAAACATTAAAACTTCCTCGCTCAACTTTTTTCATCATACGTAAAAAGACAGAAATTCGAAAAAAAAAGTTCTTCAATTTACTGCTAAATGTAAAATGCTTTGGGGATTTCGGACTTGTTTAATTGTCTGTAGAATTAATTGGAGAATACGTCATTGAATTTTCGTGCAAAAATTTTAATTATTCGCCGATGAACTGCAAGCTGATCGTAGAAAATCGAAAAAAGTCAATTTTGACCATGTTTCTCTAATTTTTTTTGTTTCTTCAAATTCGTGTTCAGCACCCTAGAAACTATGAAGATATCGGTATGTGGTATATTACAAACTTTTACCGTGGGAGAGGAAAATGGACACCCAGTATAATCATTAAAATACTCAAATGGAAATTTTGAAATAAATATACATTTTCAATTTAAGCAATAGGTACATAATATTCTGGTATCTTTTACCACATATTCAGTTTTACAGAGAGACTATTATTTGTCTGTCGATATATAAAAAAAACAATTTGGCTTATTTATTATGTAGGCGAATTAAGCAGTATGCAAATTTAGGATAAACCAAATTAAATTATAATATACACGAGGAGTCCCCATAAATTAACCAATCGCATAAGAGAACGTTTTTTCCTCTGATGATAGTAATTGATATTTAATACGCCCTGAGGGGGTCTTTACATTCTAATGGATTAGATGGGTTTGTAATACGTTATAAATTGATGTAGAAATATTATTGAGAAAACATAAAAAAAAATGATGGGGTATTATATGAGTTTAGATCAAAAGAAATTAATTGAAACAATTCAAAAATAATTTTTTGTACAAGCGACTGCTCACCCCTTTTCAAAATAAACCATATTTTTGTAATGTGAACCTTTGTATATTTCATCAAATTTAATTTTTTTTATTCTTAAATTTTGCTATTTTCCAACAAAATTCAATTTTAAGAATTTTACGTTTTTATGTGAAATAATTCCAGGTAAATTTTTGAGAGTCTGTTCCGAATCTCATTATTCTAAAGCGGACTTAGGGTCCATCGAGTCTACCCTATAAAAGAGTCATTTATTTTAGTTTTCCGATCGGCGACTCCATTCCGCCTAGTGGTCTCGTAAATATTTTGACTGTCCACCTGTCAACGAAGGTGATCAGAATATTGAAAGGGGCTGTGGATGTGAACGTAAACAGGGTCGGATAATAACCTCCGTTTTTCACCACAAAATTGACAGTATTAAATTTACGGCGACTAACATTAGTGTTAATAAATCTTCTGTAGTAAATATATTGTCGTGTTTAAATTATTCGAATCTGTATTGTTTACCCATACATTTTGCTTTTGTTACATATCACCTAAATTTAGTGCATCAACTTGAACTATTGAATAAATGGTAATTGTTCTTTAGTTGATACATATTTTCAAATGTAATTTGGATTGAAAACAATAATAATACTGTAATTAAAGAAAAAATACCTAGTTCACTATCACTTTAAGTGATCAAGTTAGTAGGTACAGCATAAATATTTTTTGTAGTTTATCTAAATCCTTGTCTATATCTATCATACAATTATCTCTTTTATATTTAAGATACAAATTACTTATTTTCAAAGTACACATTTGATGATTTTGGGGTCTATTCTGTAACTAATCCCTTAAAATTTAGACGCCTATTATTAGGGTCAATTCTATAAGAAGTGGTTAAAAATTAACGGTACGCCTTTAAATTTGTCAAAGTTTACGCTATTATAAATGTTTTAATCTATACATAGTCAAGATTATGATTCAAATGAAGAGTTTTCCGTTAATGCTTTAAAACTTGATATGCATACAGACTAGCAAAAATGGGTTAAAAGATTGTCTTATTTTCAACTGTGCGTTAAAATTTAACATTTGCTTACAGAATTGCACCTATTAAAAATAAGTTTTTAACGGACCTTTAAAAATTTGTTGTTGAAATGCTATTCTGCAAGTATACATTTTAGAGGACTCTTAAAAATTATATATTTCGAAGGGTTCCTTTAAAATTTCGAGTAGAGTATCTGGCAACAGTGCTTTTGTCATTTAATAGCTATCACTGATAAAATTATTTATTTGCATTAAAAAAATTTCCTTTTCGCTCAAATAAATATTTGTTTCCTATGGTCCAAACTAATATTTATTTGATATATTTTAGAAAGTTGTTTGCCATGTGTCTTTAATTTATTTAGGATAAATAAATATTCTATTATAATCAACTAGTACTAGTCAAAATCAAACAAATAAATATATTTGACGTAATCAGTTACTGAAAAAATAGAACAAATAATTATTTGCTTCAAATCTCTTCGAAATAAATATTTATTTAATCTTATTCAACTTGCTGAAAAATGAAACTAAATACTTATTTGGCCAAATCCACTCGGTTTAAAATTCAAAGACATATTTATTTGATTTAAATGGCATACAAATAAATATTTATTTCATCATACTGTCTAGAAAGAAAATATCAAATAATTATTTATTTCATCATACTCCCTTAAGAGTAAAAATCAAATCAATATTAATTTACTTTTAACTAAATATTTATTTAACGCTAATCGCCCAATGAAGGATTTAAGCAAATATATATTTGCTTTAAATGTATTTATAGTGTGTACAAAAAGCAACGTAACTTGCATGTAACATTTTCCACTAGGTAGAGGGAGTTATAGTTAAATAATTGGTAAAAAAGACATAGCAACCAAGCAATTGCATTGTGTATCGGTTGCAATATATGCATGTACCTACTTGTTTACCAATGCTTCATAATACACTCCCTATACCTAGTAGTAAATGTTACATAAAGTTATTTCAATTTCACGAAAAGTTTTTCCAAATAAATCAAGTTATCTTTATAAGTCAATTAGAAATATACTGGGTGACTTATTCTGGAGTAATTGTGCAACCAGTATATTTCCAACTAACTTATGCAGATAAATCGATATATTTAAAAAAAAACGTCTATCAAAGCTGTTTTTTTTGTAAACCTAAAAAGTAAATTTCAAGTGTAACTTAGTTTCTTTAATAGTTTGTGTGTATCAAGGTAAAATGTAAAGTAAAAGAAATTTTAAAAAAATATATTTTATTACTGCATTACTTACATAAAAATGCATGTAGTACATTGCAAAACTTCTAAAGTCTAATTATATTGAGATAAAAAAAGTTCACACCATAAAAACAAATTTATTCTTGACATATTTTAGATTAAGTACCGAGGAAGCAAAAATTTCATTTCTTTTGAGCCAAATCGTCTTGAGCTTCTTGTGTAACACCTAAAATACAAAAAGTTATATATAGCCACAAAAAATAAAGAATTTTAGGTAAAAATGCAGTATATTAAAATCAAAAACCGACCTGTTTCAGGGATTTTGTAGCAACGACGTAGTTTTGAAAATAGGTAAAGGCTGGCCAAAACCTCGTGAGCCACCCTTTTTTTATTTAAATAAACCTAATATGAAATTCAAGTGATTTAGATTAAATATTTATGTATTTAATTTTGTCCAGGAAATGTTTAAAATATGACATTGTACTTTTGTTTCAAATAATTATTTATTTAAATTCAAGCTTATATGAATTTGAGTGATTTAGATTAAATATTTATTTAATTATTTGTACGGGACGGAAAAAAAGATGGCGCTTAAGAGGCTTAACTGACCGCTTTCGTTATATGATACCTTTGTCTGGATCTTTGTTTATAGATAGATGTTTAGAAAAATAAATTATATTGACATTAGTATACCTATTTCTCAACATGGCAAGTTTCAAATTATTTTTACGCTTTAAATAAATGATCAACCAAACTAAGAAAGATACCAACTAGGTAGGTATTCGACATTTTGATTCAAGAGCCATGCCATCGGCTTTCTTTTTTTTAAATTATAAAATTGGCAATAATCATGTTTCCCAAAATTAATTTATGGTAGAATGATGATTCAAATAAAAAATAACGAGCATCAACCTACCTAGAATGTATAAAGGTACCAATTCACTTACCTTCAAATACTTCCCACAAATGAAGTAGATTCCAACCTTCTATAACAATAATTTTATATTATCCATCTTATCCACCAACATGAAAACTTTACTTACACTGCAAGCTACACTAACAACAAATTAATGTAATAATTCTTCTCTACAATCTGCAAACACAAAAACTACTTGTTGCTCCTGTCCCTGTCGAATCTTGTCTACACTCTACGCACGCGTAACAGTAATATAGTTTACAGGGAAGAATTATTTAATTTAAAGATAACTGCCCAAATAATAAATAATTATTTTTAGGATCCAAATATTATATTATTTGACGATGAAACTGCAATGTATTTAACTTCACCCTATAAATTTGTTTGATTATGTTATTTATATTTTTTGATGCCAATAAATATTTATTTGGCATTATAATTTTGATTGTTTGCTTTTAACTTATTTGCTTCAAAGCCTGCAATCTTTGACTCAAATATATATAATTCAAATAAGTTTACAGAAAAAAACAAATAATTCAAGGTATTTTATACAAATACATATCTGTTGATTTGAATAATGTTTATTTAATACCAATAAATATTGAACAAATAACTCATTTATTTGGAAAAAAACGATCAATTTTATTTTATTTTAAAGGGTTCCTTTAAAATTTCGAGTAGAGTATCTGGCAACAGCGCTTTTGTCATTTAATAGCTAATCTTTAATAAAAAGAAGGGAGAGTTATTGAAGATAGAAGAACAACATAATATTATATATTTGATGGTAACCCACAAATCATTCCACTTAAACTGTTTTTGGTTTCTTGCATGCAATTACAAGTTATACAGGGTGTTTTCAAATGACACTTACAAAGTTTGCATAATATCCCATCTCTTGTAATTTGTTGGCTGCTTAGTGAAAAATTATGTTTGAGTGGGATATAATTTAACTTTGTAATTATCTTATTTTTTATTGTCATCAATTCTTTTGTGAATAAAATCTCAAGTTTGGGAAAGTATATTCAACAATCTCCTCCCAACGTTTTAGATGCAAATTTGTTCCTGATACATATTCTAACCAGTAACCATTAGTAGTTTGATAGTTATTGAAAAAAAAACATGGAAAATATTTTTTCAATTTCATTGGTAAAAAGTGATCTTACAGACTTCATAAAAACATTAAATATTTTGAAAACTACACATTTTTTGATATGTGAAGGTTATGCGTTCTTCACGTGGAAACCATTGAGAAATACACAATAAAATAAAAATAGCTTCAAATGCCAGTGGCGTAAAAAATGGGAGGGAAAAGATAATATATTCTTCCAAATGTACTCCACTGGATCAAGAACTGAAACATGTCTTCCTTCAAAATATTCCCTTTTGCATTTAAAAACCACATGCCGAATGTCGAATCAATTTATTCATCCATTTTAAAGTTATCAAATTGAAACATTTAAATTTTTATAACTGCAGCTCCCAGTATATCAAAAAGTAAATAGTCTAGATCCCTTAATCCTTATACCCCTTTGTCCAATTTTACGAGAGGTATCTACATGCAAACGTTGTAAGTGTCATTCGAAAATACCCTGTATTATAGTTATAATGTTATAAAAAATGTCACGGGCGCCAAGAACGACTGAAAAACAGTAAAATTTTTTCACATTTTTCTTGACACTTCCTTGGAAAAGAGAAATATTTTAAATAAATTAGTAGGTATTTGAAAGGAATCATTCAAGTCCCTAATACTTTTTTGGTGTAATCTAAATTATGCCCAAGAATAATATATAAAGATTGTTAATTTAAATTATTTCAAATATAACCTAACAATGTTTCTTACTTCTTATGGTTTGCGCGTCAAGTTTAAATATAATGTAGATTTAACAAAATAAAATTGTTTGATTTCATAAATCTTCTATTATTCTCGGCTTTGGCTATTTCTTCCAATATTACATTGAAGCTGCATAAAAAAATTTAACAAAAGCTGTGAATAAAAATTTGAGAGAAAGTAATGAGTGGCTATCCAACCAACTTATAAACGTCTACGTAATGATCAGATGAAAATTTCATAATTTCCTTTTTATTAATTACATATTTTTTGCTCATATTATAAACAATGCGAATGTAAGAAACTATTGTGTTATTCCGGTCCTGATTGTGGAGATGTGTGGATGTGTGAATACGCCGCAACAGTTGGGACAATGTCAAACAATTGAATTTGGAAACTGGGATGTATGTACTCCTATTATGGGCAACAGATTACTATTTGGAGAGAACAAAACATGTTCTCTAATGTGTTAATGCTCAAATAGACACGTCTATGAAAGGCCAACCTGTAGAATATTAATGGCGGTCTAAAAGGACCCGACACGAAAGGGCGAACCAAACACTTGTCAATTTGATTTATTTAGAGGAATATGGAACATTTGCCCGTTCTAATTGATTGAATGTGAATGTGGTCCTCTATTGTTAGCTAAAGTTTGTTGGGTTAACGACAAAAACTTGTACGTTACAGCTCGAACTGTTAAATTCAATTGGCTTCGCCCACCTGTTTTTTATGTGCATTTCTAATCATCCCTTTTTATTAATCGCTTCAAAATTTGAAGAAGAAAATTTCAGGTGAATATATTGGAACAATCAATTTTCAATTTTTGTTATGTTATTTTTAATAATTCTAAAACACTGCCTATGTAGCATTAGCAAAAATGTATCCATTATTACGGCGTATGTTTTGGGAAACTTCATTCGCAAGGGTTTTTTTTTTTGTTTAAATAACTGCATCATATCTCATAGCTTTAAAATGAAAACAAAGAATATTTATTTTGTATTCGACATTGCCATTTGCGGTTGCATAAAATGCATTTTTTCATGTGATCTGTTGAATGGAACTAATAAATATCTGAAATGATTGTGCTAATAAAGTGGCGAGTAGTGAAAGAGATAAATCGATCAGTGCAGTAGTATACTTAAATTTTTAAAGGTATCCCTTTTAAAACATCAGTAGAGCAAAATCTAGATCATCAGACAACAGTAAATTGAATTTTGGAGTGGCGGATCGCCCAAGATGGCGGACTAGTAATTTTGTGTGTTCTCTTCTATGATATCAAATGAAAGGGTTTGTTGAAAAAAATACGAAAAATTTGGAGAACTGATTATTTTTAGGCACACCCATATTATGGGTATCAAATTACCAGTAAACAATGACGCTTTAAATGAAATTAGCAAGTCGAGTAACATTTAGATACCATAACACAGCTATAACTGAAAAATAGGAAGTATAAAAATAAAATATGTAATTTTCACGGAACATTTTTTCTGCTTAAAACTTTTTTCTATCACTTGCCATAACCACCTATCTCCGATTTATATCTTCTTCATCTTCTTACTTTGCTTTATAAATCGTCTTCAACGACTTTCCATTATTCTTATGTAGATTTTTGAGCAAACCGAGAATTATTCATTGGCCTGTAATTTTTGTCGCTTCCTTGGTATTGTGAAAAGGTACTGACGCTCGACGCTGGCTTAGAGCGTCAAATGAGGTCATGTGGTTCAACTTCGACCGGAGCCTTTTTTTAAATTAATGCATCGTCAAAGCTAAACGTTGTTTACCTTTTTATATCAGATATTATAGCAAAAAAACTCAACAAGAATGCATCCTTTGATTCCATCCCATCTCTGTATGGATTGAGCATTGGTGTAACGTTTCGCTAGTTCCGAAATTGTCGAAGTCATCAAATTGTAGGTGTCACTGTGTTCTAAAATTTTTAGTCCAGCCGCTTCCTTGGCTAAAGAATTGGCAAAGCGATAACCTTCACTCCTGTCGTGCCCTTTTATTGTTATCTAGCGAGACGTTAGCTAAATCTTGGTGGCACTCTAGTACTAGCCATCATGTAATAAGTTGTCTGTTCAAGGCTAATAGGGCTTGTCTGCTGTCTGTGCAGATTGTTGTGTTTTTGCCAGAAGTTCCTTCTCTGGTTAGCTGTAGCAATTAGCCAGTTCTGTTTGATCCAAGCTGGAATTTTTTTCCATTCCCCACTTAATTCTTAGTGATCTGGAGTAAACTCCAGATCCTGAGCCTTCCTTGGTTTTTAAGCTGTGTGTATATATGCGTACTTCACTTGCAGAATCTGACTTTGTGCTGTATTTTATTTGTATTTTGTTTATTTTACGCAAACCTGGGTTCATTTGCATTACTGGCCTTCTGTAAAAGAGCTCATATTATTCCTAGTTGTATAATTTACAACAAAATATAAATTAATCAATAGATTATTTATTTACTACCTCCTCTAATGTTGTATTTTGATATTAGATATATTTGACCCATTTTGAAATCGAATAGTTTTTATCTTTCACACGCCACTGATGACTGAAATCATTTCTAAGCACCCGATCACACTATTTGTTTGATAAATTCAGTCTACTCCAAAATGGAATGTAATTCCACTAGGGATTGATTCCACTGGGAAATTTTCCGTTGGAAACTAAATCCGTCACGTTGGAAATTGTTTGATATCAGTAAATCGCTGATCACCAAATTTATGATATGCTTATAATGATACAAACACACAATTTATTGTATCAGGACATATCATAAACGCAGGACATTCATGGAGCCACTTGCGAGTTCTCACCAAATAGTAATCGAATAATCGTAGTAGGTATTTGATCACCACTGTAAAGTTATCATTACGGGGAAAATGAATAAAAAATGAAATAATCGATTCCATCAAATTATGTTCCTCGCCGCATAATTCATCGTGGGGTAAACAAAACATACCAGTGCAAATGATAAGCGGACTATTAATTAAACCTTTAATATGGAATAATATATTAAAAATGCATTGATTTTTATATATTATGAATTTTCTACCTTTAAGAACTGTAATGATATAAATAAGTAATACGTACGTGGACAAGGAATAGAACATAACTGCTGAATGCTTGGAACAAACAAGGGCAAAACCATACTTAATTTAATATTAACAGAAATCAAAGAAAATGTGTATGCAAACAAAGTAACAGGCTTTGATTTAATCACGGGAGAAGTTCTAAAGCAGTTGCCCATAAAGCCATAATTCACCTACCTTATTAACGTATCACTCAGATTAAAACACATGCCTACAATATGTAAAATATAGTTCATATTTATATAAGTTGCTTTTTTTCTACCCCCAATCTTAGCTAACCTAAGTTAAACTTGGCTAAGCTAGCGTTCGTTTTGCCAATGAAGTTAGATTTACTAAGATCAACTGACCTCCCCCCTTGCCTCCGCCAAGTATGCCGGATTTTTAACTTATCAAAATTTCATTCATTTTTGACATCTGATAAAAATTCTAACCTTAAAAAACATATTTGGAGCTCTTTTAATAGAATACGTTTTGAATTTTTATTTTAATTCCTGAAGGTTTACTTTCTTCAAGACCTGTTGTGTTGTTCCAAATGTGGATCCAGTAAATCCATTTTCTGTGCTACTAGTTTCCTGATTTTACTGGTAATTTTTATTTTAATTAAGGCAATGGCTGCGTGTCTGAGTTCGGACACTTGATTATTCTTACTAAATGTCCGACATCGGGCATTTAATTTCAATTGCTATATGTACGAGTATGAAATCCTACGAAAATGTGTTTTTTGAGGTTATTTCTGTTTGAGTTTTAACCTCGGTTTTTACTTAGCGCTGCCTGCGGGTGGTTCAGTTAACCAATACAATGGAGGTTGGTAAAACATTTAACAGCTACAGTGATTACATGAAAGTCCTCAGTGCTTATGAAAAAGAAAACTTTGTAGAATTTCACACACGTGATAGTAAAATTCTAAAAGGAGACCGAAAGGACAAGAATTGCATTTATGAATATCTGAAATTCACTTGTAAGCAAGGAGGAAAGTTGTTTGGGAGCAATTCTAATGGCAAAAGACCAAATACTAGGTAAACCAGTCAATATAGTACATACCTATTATTTAATTTTTTAACATTACTAACTTTATTGCAGATCTCATCGCACTACTAACTGCGGTGCATTTACAACAATTAATTTCCAGAGTAAGACGAAAAAGCTAAAAATCACCCAGTTAAATAACGAACACAATCACACTGTTTGTTGGTATAGTCAAGTCAGTTATCATCGTTAGTATAATTTATTTGTGATATTTTATTTTATTGTAATGTACTCGTAATTTTTAAGGAATTGTATCAGTACTATGCACCAGTACGAGAATTAGGAGGGGAAGTATTAGAGGAAACCAAAAATATGATTAAAATGAGAGCAAATAAAAAATTGATTCAATCTCATGTTATGACAACCAGTAATAAAAAAATTACTTTAAAAGATCTTCACAATATTCAAACCAGAATTAAACCTGATGCAGTTGCGGCATCCGATCTTTCAAGTTGCATCGAGCTGCTGAAGAATACATATAGTAAGTAAATTAAAAAACAATCTTTAAGTCATATACATAATGGATACTATTATTATTTTTCAGATTGTGAATCATTTGTATTTATTTAATTTGTATTTAATAAATAAAATCTTGAGGATCGTAATCAGCCAAATTCAGAATTGCTATAAAATTAATAGTTACCAGCTTTTTTTCTAACTGAAAATACTTGAGAACTTTCAAAATGCTGATATTTTTCCGTATATCTAGGCATATTTTTGTATTATATAATATATAAATATAACAATAAAATTAATATCCACTTTCCATAAATAATAGTTGACCGTGAATAAAATAAAAGATAATATCAGATCATCAATTTGGTTTCAGGGAATAACATTCAAAAATAGATTAAATATATTATTGAAAAAGCAGTGTTTGCTTGATGATTATTTAGATATCATAAAACCGAAATCAAATGTCAAACAAATTTCTCTAATGCATCCCAATCTATGATAATCCAAGTGAATATTTTAATGCAGATTTTATGCTTCGCTTAATTTGATACTCACCTCAAATTACCTTTCTCTATTAAAGATAAAATAAGGAAGCTGTTCACAGAGGGTTCACGTAATAATCGCATAACAAATGTATTTATATTTTCACTTTCGTAACTATTATGTAGATGTAGAACGAGGAATCGGAAGTATGTCACGTCACTTGAACGTGCAGCAACGGATAATGGTATCAACTATACAGGGTGTCAATTTTAAAACTTACAATGTGCTGTACCTCGTGAACGGAAAGAGATATCAAAAAAGTTTCAAAGCGTTTCTTGTATAAATTACTACAACGTTTAGTTTCGCTGTTAACTTATACTTAAACCAACAAAAAAAGCTAAAAGTAATATTATTACAGAACTTATGTCTTTCACGTAAAGTGGAACATATTATACAGGAAAGAAATAAATTCTAGTTCTAGTGGTGTTCAAGAAAACGGTTCTGAATTCGTATGCGTATGTTTGGAAAAATACTTTCGTTTGAAAAAATTTTCGTGTTAACTCGAAAATAGCGCCAAAGCATTTAATAATAAGATCTCTTCAGAATATGGTTTAGTAGGTTGCAGCCTCTCAGATGCAATACCATTGTCTTCATATCATTACAAATCGTTACAGTATAAGAAATTATCGATCATTCGTGTACAGTTTTTATTTTATTACACCGCATGATACATCACCAATCACTACAATATACATTTGTACATAATAAAATGTTATCAGTAGTATGCATTAATGGGTAGTCGTTCAGCTATCACCAATCTGTTCAACGTAAATGAATAATTACTTATTATTTAGTGTTTGTAAACACATGTTTATATTTTAGAAGCTTTTCTTATATTATATTATATGGTGGGAAAATTAGACGTTTTTGTTAGTTGGTATAAATCACTCGAAAATCTTTCTAAATGTGGGTGCACCTATTTTTCTTTAACATAATTAAAATTACAATAATTTTCTGCTCTGTACAGATGACTACAGATAAAACCAGCTGATTCTATTCTAACACTTTCACATATTAAATTTATACATTTCATTTACTGAAGTTATGGATAAAAATAATGACTGCTGTATTAAGCCAGCGAGGGCCCTGTACAAATTCTGGCAAGAGGCACTAGGACACTAGGATGGCTTCAGGTTCTCAAGTATAAGTTATTAAATGAAACAAAACTGTTACAAATAAACTTTTCTGGATCTGTATCTGTAGAGTAGAGAGGGTGAGAATATGCTAACAGCACTTAGGCCACATGTTACTATTTGTACGTCCTCCCTAAGATTTGTCCTCCTAGGGCATCATCCATACGTCCACCATGTCCTTTCCAGGAAGGTAAACAGGTCACTAGAAGACATCTCGTTTATATCAGTAGGTGTAGGCCAAGACTCTCCGGTACTCGCATAGAACATAGAACACTGACAGTTTAGTCTTACTATTCACACATCCTGCATAGAGATGTGTCCACTAGTCCCATTGTATGGACGTGCATCCTTAGTTGACAGTGGCCAGTCAGAAATCCTACTGATAAGCGTAGGTTTTTCCTGGTCATTGCCAACTATCCCTTGATGTCATCCCATATATTTAGTGAGTGATGAAGTAGTCAGGCCGTAGGTGTCACTGTGTCCTAAAGGTCCACCCACTTCCCTGGCTAAAGAATCGACAATTCGGCTACCTTCACTCCGGGCGTGCCCTTTAATCCACCTTAGGATAATATTTTTATCTACCTAGACGTTAGCTAAATCTTGATGGCACTCTAATACTTGCTCTGATGCAACACGTAACTTTAGATAACTCTTCCTTAAGCAAATCATGCTCTATAGCATAAGTGCTTCTCGCTTAAGGCATGCAATTGTAGGGGCAGAAAATAAGCTTTAGAGATCGAGACCGTGACATTGCTAATTAGACACTAGCGTCCATGGTGGCGAAAATAAGCAGCTACTTTGTGAGATAAATTAAATATTATGGTATGTAGTATATGAAATATGGAGAAATTATTAAATAAAAGAAAATGTTAAACGCTATGATGATAATTGAAAGAAGATTCCAAAAAAATGTCTCGATCAACTAGCAACAAATATGAAGATGTTTTTAAGAGTAGCCATGTAAAAATGTTGAATAGTGGAAATCAGATAGTACAAATGTCATAAAAGCTCAAGTAGAAATGCTTAAATAATGATCTTAAAAATGTTTCGCGCCGTGTATTTCTTGCTATTTATATACCTACTTAACAATAAATTACCAATTTTCCATTTTCTGCTAACTTAAATTACATATTATTAGTAAAGTATTGAAAATTTTTAAGCTTCTATTACTTGATCATGTTGAGTATGTATATAGGAAGGGCTCCACGATGCGAAACATTTTTAAGACAATGGGCTCGTTTACTAAAATTTTTAAATCATTTTCAACTGTCATGAAACAAATTACTAAGGATAAAAATATGATTCCGAAAATTTCATGTCAATGGAATATGTCGTTCTCCTAATACAACCAATTAAACAAGCATACCGTAGCGGGGCGAAGACTATGACTGTGACGTCACCGCATATGAAGGTTCATGTGCACTAACATTACGCTTCTGACTTTAACGTGCCTCGCATAGAATTTATTTATTTTGAATTACTTACAAAATTTTTGTGTTAATAAAATAAAATGTGTGGACCTAATTTTAAAAAAGCAGACTGATTAAATGTTCCAGAAGTGGACTTGCTAATGATTATGGAGTTTTTTAATCAAAAACAGAGTTCATTATATTATAATTTTATACTATGTGACACATAGTTTTTGGCTATTTTCGGGTAAGAAAGATTAAAAATCTCAATGTTTTCATAAATACATCATGCTCTCTCAAATGAGATACAATGTAATTCCAGATGTTTTATTTTATTCCTGGTCTGGTGGACAAAGCTACGGAGATAACGCTATAGGTTACTCAAAACTTTGAAGAGAGACAGAAATAAATGTATTTTATTAGCAAGAATGACACCCGAGCATAGACTAAATGCAAAATGCTACAAAGTTGTTCGTCCTGTTGTGACACTACACCCCAATCAAACAACCGACTACATTAGTTTTAAAAGTTTCTGTCAAGCATGCGATATGGTCGTATTACGACATCAATGTGATTTTGTTAATAGTGTGGCACCTATGACGGGATTCTCGTAGAAAACATATTAGGCGCAAAATTCTTCTAAGCAAAAGTAATGAAAAGAGGTTTGGATTTAGAAGAAAACGTACTTAAAATTCTTGAAGAACGAATTTCAAAAAAGTAAAAAAAAATTTTTTCAACTGCCGACTGCTCAATTATAGGAGCTTCTCCAGATGCTATTTATGATGATTGTGTAGTGGGAATTAAATCACCAATGTTGAAAAGAACAAGAAAAACTTATTTTTGATGAATCAGGTAATACTAGTTCCAAATGTTTACATCAGATTCAGATGCACATGCACCTCACTGGTAAAAAAAGCGATATTTGTTAGAGCTGATGTGGACTTTGGATCAAATAAAATAATTGCTTTTAAAACATATAATATACGCCAGTTTTGTTGATGATCTATTGAAAAAGATTACCTGTTTTTTGGAAAAAAAGCAGTATTTAATAAAATTTAATTTGTGAAGTATCGATCCATCATTTCATTAAATAATTTGGAACATTAATAACACCACAAGCTATAAGAACAATATTATCTACGTATCTTAAAAAATTTAGATTAATATAAGCGTGTGGTTTTCAATAACCCCCTTAATATGGATTCACAACGTATTCTATAAGATTCTGTACTTCTGATTAAAGAAAAATGAAATCTTAAAAATACACAAATTATGTTGACTTTTTTGCATCCTTATTAATAAAAATAAATGTTTTGTTAGATGTTTTAATCGTAGTTCTTTTACATTCTGGAACCACACAATATTTATTTTTACTCTGGTTCTGCTCCATTGTGTCGAATAGTTTAAATTATTTCTAAACGTTCTCATTTCACAAACATAATACTGTTTAGAGTTTGCTAAAACGTATAATAAAAAATAATGAGCATATAAGCAAGCAAAATAATATTACTAGCTAAGTAGTCATCTACCGAAGACCGATCGGTGCGGTATCCGCTCTCTGAACGAGAGATTCCATATGCGATGACGTCACGCCTGAATTTCGGAGAGGAGCGCTGTTTAATGTTTATAATTTATTTTAGACGTCTAATTTTTTGCACAGAGCCTCAAAATGATGTACTCTTCCTGATGGCAAAATAAAAAAAATATGTATCTAAATGAGCCCATTATTCAAACATTTTTTCAGTTTACAAAGGAGTTCTGAGCGTTTAATTTAAAGTGAGTAAAAATCGAGTTCAAAGGTTGCGTTACAAACAAACAAACAAGCATACATACAAGTGAAACTAATATAAAAAGCGTGTGAAAAAAATTATTATCTTACTGACTAATTTTTATGCTTAATATTTTTCATGATTTCAAGACATGAAAAGTAAATGATAAATAGTTAAAGTTTTTTAACTATAATTAGAGAATTATTTCTCTCACGCAATTAAAATGTAATTATGAAGATCATCAAATTAAGTAATAGGCTAATTATCTACTATTTTAAAAAAAATTCCCTCACTTAGCTTCCTATTTCCATAATAGATTGGGTCAGTAGATACTCGGCGGTTTTGCTCTCTACGTCTACGGTTACGTTGTGATTGTTACATTACCAGTTAGGTGTTTACTTTCACTATCCTTCATTATATCATGAAAAATCCTCACCGTGGTCTGCAGTCAGTTTGTTCAATATCGACGCTTAAATAACTATACCACTATTTTGTGTGTCGCTTACAGTGATAGTAAGCTGGTCGACTGTTTTTGAGTGCTTACTTACAATACAACGAATGTATTGTAGAGCGGGGAGTCGGATTTGCAACATGCAAGGTAAGCGAGACCAAGGATCATTTTGTTAGTAGTTAATGTGAACCACAATCAGTTGTAAAATGTCTTAACTATATCAGTGGTTAAAAACATGGTGTTGGGGAAGATTATCGTCAGGATAATTTTCGCGATATGTTTGCTATTGCTTATTGTGACGGATTACTCTGGAATTTTGCAAAAGTTAATTGGTGGAAATAGGTCAGAGGATCATCATGTGTCGCCAAGACCAACAAACCCTGGATACGGCGATTCCAAGACAGATATAGATATCGATGCTGACATCGAAGAAGAATCTGTTAAACACTTAGGTAAGAATATTATATTTAAAATTAAAATGAAAAATCTTGATTATTTTTGTTTTGAATTTTTCTGACAACTGACCAAAAGTATGCGAATGTTTATAATTTTTATTACGTTTTTATCGACTCGCTTTGTTGTCGTGGTGGAACTTTATACATGATTTTGAACTTATTTCCCGATGGGTTAGAGAATTGAAATTTCCAATATAATTCACAATGGGATGACTATGAAAGAAAATATGGAAATAATTTTTAAAAATGGAGAAATTATTGATAAAACTTCCCTTTTTTGAATTGACATTAATAAATCATAATATGGTCAATATACAACATAAATTATTATGTTTTGATAGCTCAGCAGTGTGAGGCTTTGGATGCAGAAAATTATGAACTGTAGGGCTCGAGTCCTGTACTGGCCGTCTCTGCACACTATACAGCATGGAACAGTCAAATGAAATAAATTCGATAACGAATTATATATTTATAAACAATTTTATAGTAATAGGTCAGGAATAAAAGATGACTTGTCGACAGTATATAGAGTGAGACTTTGTTGACTGGAATAATAATAGTAATTATTAATACTGCAGAAAGCGACCGGTAGAATTCTATATTGCGCAGAGTCCTAGGTATGTGAAATTTTTTTTAATTATTATATTGTGACATTTGTATAAAAATACTTAATAATAATAAATAACCTTCAATATAGTAACTCGAACGAAAAAGTGAAAAATAATTTATATAACAGGTAAAGAATAATTTTTCTTGCAACTAATAACGTGGGGTATGCGACAGGTCTATAAAAATCAAGAAATAGCTATCACTAGAGAAATATATTAATTTATTCAGTCAATAAGTAATAAAATAAAACAAAAAAGTTTTTAGTTCATATTAAAAACGTGGAATATTAATTTTTTTTTCATTTAATTCACTAAGGTATACTTAAGTCTCATTTGTATCAAAATAGCGATGTAAAATCTTTAGAAAAGTAAATGCATGTGATTTTAATATTCTCTTTTAAATTGGGTCAGATCTTAGATTTAACAGAATAACACTTACAGTTGAGGCACTTGAACATATTATGTTATCATTGAGGGGGGTCGACTGAGATGTCGTTTCAAAACCCTGTTTGGAATCGTAGGATTGAGAATTTATAATTTGGCCTATTATTGTTTAATAACAGAAAATTAGTGTTGGTTATTGTCAAGATAGACTTCCAACAGTGAAGTCAAATTTAACAATTAAATAATATAATTCCATCGGTCACTGGCATAACATAACATGCAAAAAAATGCAATCAGTCTATTTAATTTCAATTACCTGCTTTGTATTGCTTTAGTAATTTTTATTACAGTATTAACAATAATAAAAATAAAAATTGTGAAATAAATTATCGTAAATGATTGTTTTGTACTAATATTTTTAGTCGAAGAAAAAAGTCCATTAAATCATAATTTGGCGTGGAGGTTATATGATCTACTTTTGAGCTCTATAATTTTTTGTTCAAACTTTTTACTTGAACTTCTATGATTTTTGCGTAATTTCATTGTCTAGACTACGTTTAATGCGAGATATCTGGCCTGTAGGCAATCAAGCTATTTTCCAAACCTCTGAAAAGAAACCTAGATTTTATTGGTATGCCTATTACATTCAAAACAAATTGATTTTTCAAAATATAACCGTTAACCGTAATGTATCTTTCCAAAAATCAATACATTCACATCCAGTATAGCGGACTTGAAAAAATTATAATTTCTCGTAAGCTATTTTATCCAACTGAGAACTACTTGAAAGCCATGTACGAACTTATACTTCCAGTTCACTTTGAGAACGACATGAGAACTGACTAAGAACTTTGTATGTTCCATCGCTTTGCTTACCTTGCTTTTACCTATAAAACCAAAATCACAAATTGATCTCATCAAAGATGTGTCTTCTATTCTTCTATAAGTTCAGAATCTTCAAATCAACTTGTTGAAACGACAAAATATCGACGCAGAATCAGTAAGATTCTAAAGTTCTGAACTGGTGTTGGAACAAACCTAATCCTAATCCTAATATAGTTAGTTTACTTTCATCACAATTAACTTTTTATGTATAAATTTTGTTTATGTCATTATTTTCATACACAAACATTTTATACATCTATTAGTAAACAAAACATATAATTTGGGACGACTTCAAGACATTTTTTGTTTCTAATTTCTTTAATATTTATGTTTTGGTGCAAGTATTAAAAACTTTCTTCAGTAGGTACTGCGGTAATCAAAGTATATATGGTGAAAAAATATTAGGTAATGTAAACGTTGGTTAAAACATGGAAAGTATTTCACATTCGCTGGAAATTTTATTTTGGTGAGGTTTATAACATTTTCATTACACGCTTTCTTATTCTGATTAATATTTGGTATTAGATATAATAATTATGATTTTAAAAAAAGAACGTTGACTCACCTGTAGTTTATTCAAAATTAGTATAATCTACGAGGAGAAATAATCGCGACAAATGAGTTGTTTGCTGTCGATCTTGATCTATAGGTATAATATAGTCGTTTGCTGTTTGTTTGTCCGCGTATTTTGGGGTGACATTCACTTAGACCCAAAAGATCTATTGTACCCCCTTACTTTTACTTGGTTTCTAAGGAGAGTCGCAGAGAATAGTAGTTCCTTTATCCTAGTTCCCGGAGAAATTTTTGGATATCTGCATGCTTCATTGCCTTGGTGCGCATGATCTGTGGAAAATCTTGGAGCTTGGGACCCAAACAAATCTATTGGATATATTATGTGATGATCGTTAGACCAATGATCACATATGGATCTATTGCCTGGTGGCCAAAAGCGTTACAGCGAATGGCCCAAGCAAAGCTCTCTGGTTTACAGAGACGGGCTTGTCTGGCAATTACTGGTGCTATCAGCTCCGCACCGTCAGCAGCCATGGAAATCCTTCTGGACCTACCTCCTCTCCATATATTTTTGGAAAGAGAGGCTAGATGGACAGCATTGTACATATTTCTAAATGCACAAATCAGGCTTATGCAGAACGAAGCAGAATACTAGCGGACAGTGAAAGTCACAGTATTCTGGGAATGACCTCTGACATAATGCCTCCAACAGTGAACTACGACCTGCCTTGCACCGTCCTAATTCCAAATAGAGATGGATGGGTCCTCCATAAGGATGAACTACTAAGAGCAGACAGCTGTTGGTACACAGACGGCTCAAAAACACCCTCAGGCTCTGGTGCAGGTGTAGACGGGCGCAGACCTAGGACAGAAATTTCAACCTCTCTAGGATCCTATGCAACCGTATTTCAGGCGAAAATTTACGCCATTGTTTCATGTGTGGAGAGAGTGGAGCAAGCCAATCTCATACATAGAACAATAAAAAATTTCTCGGACAGCCAAGCGGCTTTAAAAGCACTTAGCTCTCGCCGTGTAACGTCGAAATTGGTTTTAGACTGCCAAAAAAGACCCTCCTCAATAGGAGAACTCAATAAAGTATTGCTGGTGTGGATCCCTGGCCATTCTGGCATGGAAGGAAACGAGAAGGCAGACTTTCTTGCAAGGGAGGGTGCCGCACGTCTTCTATCGAACCAGAACCTACAATTGACATCGCAATAAGTTTTGCCAAACAAACACTAAATACCTGGACAGCAAGAAGAGCTTTAGACTTCTGGCATAATTTACCAGGATTGGTTCATTCAAAGGCTTTTATACATCCTTCGAAGTATGTCTCCAAACAAATGTTAGACCATAGCAGGCATGACCTACGTTGTCTAACGCCACTGTCATCTGAATCATCATATTGCTAAAACTTGGACTGTCGGAAGATCCGACTTGCCGTCTTTGTCTGGAAGATGATGAAACAGCAGAGCATATAATTTGTGCCTGCCCCGCCGCGGCTCGAATCAGGTATCTGATGTTTGGCAGAGTTTCTCTCTCGCCCTCGGACCTGAAATATCATTCACCAAATAAAATAATCGGTTTTGTTGAGAAGCTGAGTTTGTTTGGTGAAATCTGAATGGGTGTGAGCCACAATAGACTCTTGCGAGTCGCAGTGGCGTGCCTTATAGACCCACTCACCACAAACCTAACCTAACCCTTGGTGCACAACAAAATTATGACCAGTCACTTGAACCCTCTATGTCCAGACTTGAGTTCAAAAAAGCGGGAGACTTTTAACCAGCACTGTAATATATGCCAGATAAAATAATAGTGTAATAAACGCTAACGTTTACATTTTTTTCACACAAACTCTTTTGCTCCTACGAGACGACGTGAATGTGATTCTGGTCTGATTTTTTTGTGGTCTTTAAGGCTAGTCAAGGTAATTTATATAAAAGTGAAGGTAGAAACCTGAAGGTCGTAACTTGATATAATCTACAAGTGTTGACTGTGAATTTTTCTTTGCCGCGTTGTATATAGACTATATGGTTTCATTTTAACTTTTTATGAAATTATCTGTGATACAGTCCAGTAACTCAAGCGAAGGTTAGAATAAATCGAAATTGGTCTATTTTAACAAACAGTAGACGTTTTTCTGCGAGGTACCGGTTGACTACCGATTCAATGGGAACGGTACTATCATTATCCTTCTCTAATGGGTTTTTATTCCTTTTTATTGGTTCCTTCGTGAAAATGCGTTGGTCTTGTCTTGGGCATAGACAAAATAAAAGTTGGGCTTTGATCATTGATACTGACGTGCTTGTCTCTTTGGTTATTCGTTGTGATTATTTTTATTTCATTTTTCCATTAATTAATATCGTGTTAATTATATGGATAATCTGATCTCTATAGAGAGCCTAGTCCTTACAGATTTTTTACTTTTTGATAATTTTGTACAAAATGAATCAATACCTGCATTTTTTCTATTTTTTTTCAAATATCTAGCTTTTGGAACTTTAGTTCTTTACGTCAAGTTAGGTTTGAGCGACCGGGGGTCGCGACGCAAAAGATCTGTTATGTTATTTGCTTCGTTATGTGCCTTACTTGCGTGCGTGTGCTCTCTCCTGAGTCTCTCTCTCGTTTACGAAGCAGTGATTCACATGCTTCAGCCGGGAATCGAACCCGGGCCGCCCGCGTGGAAGGCGAGCATGCTACCACTGAACAACCGATGCTACATTAAAATTCTATGCAAAGCTGGTATTCGCAGTGCTGGTGATCTACTTGAATTTGTTCGGATACATTTTTACTATTATTTCCATAATTTTTTTTTGCGCGATTGATCTTTTTTGTTTATTTACAGCATCGGTTATCAGGACGGTAGGTTGTGTTTACTGGTTTCTAAGTTCAACACGTCGGTAAGTGATTTACTTACCGTTCAGACGTCGAAAAGTAATAAAAACAATTTCACCAAAATACAAAATATATTTTAAACTGATCGAGAAGTATAAATGTCACTTTTGACATTTCGTTCATTTCGAGGAAATTTAAATATTTTATTCGGAATTTATTTCAATACGATCGCGCAAAAAATGGTGTAAGCATCTCGAACGTTAAGGGTAATTACAACGTTTGCCTGTAGAATCCTCTCGTAAAATTGGACAAAATGATATGAGGATTAAGGGGTCTAGCACATTTACTTTTGAAATACAGGGTGTTGAAATTTTGAAAACTTTGCTTTAATTCGATAACTTTAAAATGGATGGATAAATTGATTTGACATTTGGAAGCTTGTTTTTAAATGTAAAAGGGCATATTTTGTTAGAAATAGTAGTTTGTGCAGCTAGTGTGGATATGATGGCCATATCGCACGAGGACGAAGTTTGAGCACGACGCCGTAGGCGGAGTGCTCAATCGTTCAAGTGCGATATGGACAATCCACACGAGTCGAACATCATATTTTTTCTGCGACCCACTTAAGAAAAAATCTAGAAAACTAAAATTTCTATAAACTGTAATATAAGAATATAACTTCAAATGAAAAATTTAACAATTCAATTTTATGTTTCCCTTAATTTTTGTGTGGTAAACGTACAGTTCTTGAATGTCCAATTTGTATAATGCTACGGTTTACCTTTTTAAATATACGATGCTGTTATAAGTAGATGTTGCCAGTCGGACTCCCTCATGAAGGGTACCGTACCATTATTTATAATATTGAATATTCTGCTAAATATTTCAAATGTCTACCTGTTGTCGGTATTAATATCAAGCAGAATAATTGTTTAAAAATAAAATTACAATTTAAAAAAAACTTCGCGGGGAATCGAACACGGGTCTACCGCGTGACAGTCTGGTTTGCTTACTACTCGACCACCGAGGAATATGCAAATTGTTTATCTATAACGTCAAATGTATTACATAATTTTATAAAATCTGAGGTCCCCTTAAATACCCATTTTATTCTGTTTTAAGTATTTGTTGTTAATTTGTAAGGATTATTTCATATAATATTTTGGCATTTTCGCAACTCGTGCGCAAAAGTATAACTTCACGCACTTGTATCATAAATAACTATTGTGCCAATCAACTTAATGATAAGATTTCTATTTTTATTTATAGTTAATACTACTGTATATTTTTGTTAAATGAAATTTCATCCAGAGTAAAATAAATTCTTATATTAATATGTGTATTTATTCATTGATTCAACAAATTTTTGCTTAAAAGGAACTAAAGTTCCTACCGTGTGTCCCGTGACACGTTCTACCTTTTTTTATATTCCTATAGGTTATGTGATTATAAATGTCCACCGTCAACCGCTCCCAAAAGCACCTTACTCACCACGGTCCATGAATTTGCGTACCGTTGAAGTATACTCAAAGACAAAAGTTTGAACCGACCTGTCGCCAAAACGTTACGGTCCCGAGAAATTGTGTAACGTTGAGCCAACGGTACCCGGTACATCGCAGCAAAACGCCTAGTGCGATTAACATATGGAATCTTTATTGTATATAAAATTATTTGATCTCCATAAACAAGTATTACATTGTTTTCAATAGCACTTGATGTGGAGTACGGACTTAATAATAAAATCAACAGACATTTTGAAATACTTGGATCACTGAAAATATTAATGTTTGTATATGGTAGTTATTACTTGTAGCATATTTTTGTGGTGTTTGCAAATATCTAATTTATTAAAAAATCAGAACTAATATATTATGTATTACCCTCAAAAACTATTGCATTCGAGATTTAACATATTCATGATGCAATCGAGTAATTACTTTCATAGCAATACACCGTTCCACATTAATATCTGCAACGATTATTTAAATGGTTATATTATAGTAATAATTGTTGTTTAATAATATTTAATGCTCGCCAGATTCAAATTTTTACTATAACACTTTTTATTGACAATTATTGACAGACATATATATTTTATTAATCTTATAACATTAACATACGAGTACTTTGATTACGTATATAAAGTTAAAAGTTACACTTATTCAAATCTCGTACACATACTTGCTGATTGATGGAGTTGGAGAATTGATCTGCTGTAATATCAAGAAGTAGTCCTTTTTATATTACTTATAGAATCAAATAGCAAACCTTCCAAATTATTATTAATGTTGTAATTACAACACCCCTTCTCAACTTTAATGATTATGATTTAAATGTTTATTAATCAATTAACTAGTCCACCTTTTTTCATCAAGTGATTCAATTTGACCCTATTTAATGGTTT
>CAJUYH010000629.1:41296-53119 GCA_910591685.1 Galerucella tenella
ATATTGGTAATCTTTTACTTGTTCTATTTCCGAATCATTTAAGCAAATGTTTAGTTCCTCATGATCTTCTGTAATTGCCATCACCTTTGATTTTTTCACGTTGATCTTCATTCCATGTCTCCTCAGCGAATCGTTCCATAGGTTAATATTCGTTTGTAGATTTTTTCTTGTGTTCGCCGTTATTACGATGTCATCCGCAAACGCGCATTCTCCTACTTTTATTCTTTGCATATTGTGGTATCCGACATATAGTTTTTTGGTGTTTTGGCTACACTCTTGAATGATATGATCCATAAATATAATAAATAGTGTTGGGCTCAACCCACCTCCTTGTCTCAGTCCGTCATGCGTTATAAATGTATCTGATCTCATATTTTTACTAATCACATAATTGTTCGTTCTTTTATACATTGCTCTAATATTTCTAATCAGCTTTTCGTTCACATTTCTTCTATATAAACTTTCCCATATCTGCGTCCTAGGTACACTGTCAAATGCTTTTTCTAGGTCTAAAAAGGCGAGATACGAATTTTGTGTGTTAGCTGTTTTCTTCTCTATTATTTGTTTTAATGTAAAAATATGGTCTTGTGTGCTTCGTCCTTTCCGGAATCCACTTTGTGCTTCTGCTAGTGTGTGCTCTACTTGCTCTATTAGTCTTCGGTTTAGAATTTGTTCATACAATTTTAATGCGGTACTTAATAAAGTTATCCCTCTATAATTGTTACAATCCATGCTATCCCCTTTCTTAAAAATTGGTAATATTACACCCAACCAGCATCGAAACATACATAAAACGTTCGAAGTACGTTACCAGCGGACAAAAGTTATGTCTAGAATACGTACTCCACTGTACGTAGTACGTACACAGCACATTTTTAGGATGTACATTTTCCACAATGCAGTATGTCCAGAGTACGTACAGGAATTACATACAATAGACGTACACATATTATAGCTAATTAATATTATATATGTACATAAAACGAATACACCCCTAGTTGAAACAAAGTGATGACCGCAAACAATTATTCTTTCTCTCTTTTTCATATAATGTCCTTGTCGTACTTGTGTAATCCGAGGCGAGGGTTCCATAAGGATTTTCGCAATCTGTATGTACAGATTAACTTTTTTCGATAGACAATAAACTAGATATAGGGTGTATGGTGTATCGAAATAATATAATGAATATATATAATGCACATTAAAATATCTATGTGTTTTGTTATGACTGTCCCGCCCCCCTGAACTCCTTAGTCCTTACATACTTAGACTAATATAACGGTATGAAAAAGGTGTAGTTGCCACCATCTCCTAACACCAATAAATATTGCACATTGAAATACACTTGGCCCACGATTTCGCTGTGGTACGATACATAGCTCAGACCAATAACGGTATGAAAAAGACGAAACTACCGCCATCTATCAATGTCAATATCAAAATAAACATATTTTGTACATCCAGAGCACGTACACAAAGTACGTTAAAATGAGTTTGTCCTAAGTACGTCCTTACTACTTATCGTAGAGTACGTACAACCAATATCCTTCACTGTACGTACTTATTTTATACATATTTTGTTTACTATCGGACAAGGACGTAACAATGTAAAAAGAGTCTTAAATGTACGTACACTGGACATATTCTGCTGTTTGGGCACCCATTTCCCAATCTTCTGGTATTTCCTCTTTTTTCCATATTTTGTTGAATAGTTTTCTGATTGTTTCCTTTCCTTGTTGCCCTATTTTTTTTATCATTTCAGACGTTATTTTGTCATGTCCTGGGGCTTTTCCGTTTTTCAATAATTTTGTCCAATAGTATTGTTTAAAAATGTTTTGAACGGCGTCTTTGAAATAGCTGTCAACGAGTTTGAAACCTTTTGATGTTTCAAGGAAATCTAGAACAAAACATTAGTGGAAAAGTATATATAATATAAAATAATGATAATAATAATAATTCACATACTATTTTAGCACTTTACACGGGTTTTCAAACGTATTAGTCCTATAAGACAAAAGTCCACGTGATGTCTTGTGAGAGTGGCCTTGATGAATCTGGTTCTTAATAGTAATTTTTAAATTGCTTGAGTTCATTTCATTTTGATTTGGTACTGCTTTCTTCGACATTTTTTAAATTGCTTGGGTATTTTAAAAGCTTTATCTGAATGTTCACAATGAAAAGAATCAGTGAATCCATACAAAACAACCAACTTACAAATCTAAAAACTATGCAAATGATTTGCTTATCCTCAGGGCAACTGTCAATTGTGTCAACTTGTCAGTTGGTAGACATGCCCTATTAATTGTAAATAGACCGGCTATATATCAGTTGCGCTTGTCTCTGTATTGGTCTACATGGGCGAGCTCTCTGTACTAAACAGGCGCGATTTGAATTTGAAATAACTGAGTCTTCACGCTCCTTTGTGAAGTTCCAAACGTAACAATCAGAGATAATATACACAATCAACACAATCACAAGTTTTAGGCTTCTTTTTTTGTATGATCATTGATCACAGCGAGAGAAAACTAGTTTCATAAAATAAATAGAAATAACTTTGTTTTCTTCTTTTTGAATCATGACAGGGTGGGTACTGGCCACTTTGTCCATCACTGGTGAAGTACCTTGAATTGCATACGCTACACAGTCTAAGTGTCGTTATTTAGCTCACATGCTATTTTTTTTTTCAATTAAAAAAACAAATATATCACTATATTTTCACTATATTTATAAAACAAGAAAAAAACAAAGAGGATAATCTTATGCTGCATCAAATTTTACCCGTCTAAGATCCTTGTTAAACTTCGCTGTGCTTTGTAGTTTTTAATGACAGGAAATATTATATTTTACCATAGATCGTAATAAACTGGAAGAAAGTTTTACTTCAAAAAGAGACGTAAACTTTATCAATTTATTAGCTCTCATGACTGTGCAACTAGACAGAAAAGAAAAATACACGTTATTATTGAATGATTCTCGTATTGTGGTAGATTTTGAACGAATATAAAATGACAGAAATACCTTGCATTAACATAAAGTGATGTTGCCATAAACATCTTAATTTGAAATTTAAATAAGTATATTTTCATTGCTAGGACGACCTATGCACAATCTATAAATGGTTTAAAAATAAAATGTTTATCATAAAAATGTATATGGTTATCAAATTTTAAAAGCACTCGTTATATTATAATTATATCAATCAAATCAAACGTTTACTAAAATGCAAAATAACTTTATAGTACAAGGATATCAATACAGTTTTATAAAATGCTGATGTAACCTCTGTTGTTTCTATTATTTTCTCATTTTGTATCATTTGAGTTGTTAGCGTCACTCATCTAGATAAATAGATAATTGATTATTATTTTACAATTTATTGCTCCCATTGTCAAACCGATCATGCCCAAGTAGCAAAGTAAAAACATTTTGAATTTAATTGAGTTTTAAAATTGGTAAATGAAAATACACTGGTTTTGAGGTTACCTTGTAAATAATATACTACCGGCATTTAAAAACTGTTTAGCACTTATTACTGGTTTTGAGGTATCTATAAAGAATATATAATAAGATTACTTAGTCTTAAAATACTATCTGTCTTATTGTGGTTTTAAAATTGCTTGGTTTAAAGAAACTTTAAAACTGGTTAGTTTTATCAACGATTTGCAGATTGTTTGCTATTACGCTCTACATCATGACTCTATTTTTTTACTTTTAGATTGTTTTGTCAGTAAATAGAGCACATTAAAACTATCTCATTAATCTTACTCCCTCAAATACCGTTTTTTTTCTTCGGGCTGAGATGGGAAACTCATGTTCGACGGGAAACTCATGTTCGAATGGGTCCTAACCAGTACCCAGATAGTGTTGGACTTATCCCCAAGGGAATGCCTACCAAACAAACCCACCTCAATCTCGCCGTTACTCCCGCCTCGGAATCACTACCCTAGCATACTTCAAGGCGGGCGGCGGTCCCTCACACACTCTCCGTCATTTACTCCCTTCTATCACTCCCACCTCTCACATGCCTTCTCTTTCACAATCATGCTCTTCACTAGATTCATCTGTAACAACCTCCATCTATCCTCTACATTTTTTCATCCCGCTGTGTGCTTTCTCCTTCCTCCTACTTGCTCAGACTCGTCTCCTCTAAGGGGTCCAGAGGGTACCTCCCATTCTTTCCATCTCCGTCCACATCTACTCCCTTCCGTCCCCTACTACAATCTGCCTCCCCTGGCTTGTGTCCCCTTTACCCGCATACTGTACAAAGGAAGGCTTGCCGACAGTCTCTGGCCATGTGCCCCACGCTCTTAAATAGCCAGCATTCCCTTCTCCACTCTCCTTGTCTTACATCCCGCTACCTGGTGGCCCTTCACGCCACATCCAAAACATCTGCCCTCCTTTCTCCCCTCTATAATATTCACCCTATTTAGGTCCAGCTTAATCTCCCGTTATGCTAGTAAAGCTTTCGCTTCCTCACATTCCATCCTCACCACCGCCATTTTCATGCCGTTCCTCTCTCTCACCACTTTCATCACCCTTGTCCCTTCCCCAATCAATTCCTCTATTTTCTTCCTCGCCACTTCATCTTCCCCAACATCTTAATGGTTTTTGTTGACCTTCCCGCTTCCACCGCTCTAGCTCCTGTTACCCTTTCCACAGGAGCAAACTGGGGCTGTAACCCAAAAATCCTAAGCTGGATGTACACTGCCATAGTGAGACCAATCATCACTTATGGAGCCATTGCCTGGTGTAGTAGAACTAGCCTATTGACGACGAGAGAAAACCTCTCCAAAATTCAAAGACTAGCCTGTATATACATTACAGGAGCAATGAGAACATGCCCAACGGCAGCCATGGAAGTGATTCTCAACCTCACCCCTCTACATATGGTGGTGGAAAGTGTTGCAGAAAGAACAAGATACAGACTAAGTAGAGAGGGAATCATTAAAAAAAAACTTCTCCTCACTTCTTAGAAAGCAGACAACCTGGGACATGCCACAAGACGGTATGATGAAAAAATATAACTTTTCAAAGAAATTCGTTACGGAAATGAGCAACAAGAAGGAATGGGATCCAAATACCATTACCAGACTTGGAAAGAATGTCATTCAATGGTACACAGACGGCTCAAAAGCAATAGAAGGAACTGGGATAGGAGTGTTTGGGCCAGGAACCAAACACTCCGAAAGCTTGGGAAAAACCCCAAGTATCTTTCAAGCGGAAATCCACGCCATAAGAAAGTGCGCCCAGTTCAATATTGATAAAGGATACAGAAGACAAAGGATTATCATAATGTCGGATAGTCAAGCAGCCATTAAGGCACTGAGCTCTTGTGTAATCAGTTCCAAAATGGTATGGGAATGCCTAGACAAACTCAATGAACTAGGCGAGAACAACATAGTCACCTTACTATGGATTCCAGGAGACACACTGGAATAGAAGGAAATGAAATAGCAGATGAACTAGCAAAGAGGGGAACTGAAATACCATTCTGGGGGCCTGAGCCCTTTTGCGGATTCAGCCCCAATGTAATATTGGTAGAAATAAGTAAAGCCGAGAAAAAGAGAAGATCTGACCATTGGAAAGATCTAGTAGGGCTTATACAATCAAAGACTCTTCTGGGTGACTACAACCTGTTGAGATCAAAAGAATGCATAAGTCAAAGTAAAACTGCGCTAAGAGTTTTGACAGGGATCCTAACGGGACATTGTCGTCTGAATGGGCACCTGAAAAGGCTCAAAATAGTGGAGGAAGAAGAATGCAGATATTGTGGAATGGAAGAAGAAACCTCCATCCACATACTTTCCAACTGCACAGCACTCCAGAATCCTAGAGCACAGCACCTGGGAGATTACTGGATAGCCTGCAGACATCCTAAAATTCATCCGGGAAATAGGACTAAAGGAACTTCTAGTTTCTGAAACTCTCCTCAGAAACTGAGTAGAAGTAAGGGGGCACAATAGATCTTTTAGGTCTCAGTGAATGTCACCCCAAAAATCACACATACACATACCCTTTCCACATCCCTCAGAATTTCTCTGACCTCAAACCCTTTCTTTGCCTCTATTACCACCTCCCTGTTCCTTGAGACTCTAAGTCTATCCACCCACTTTCCTTCTATCTCTCTTAAGCCCCTCTTAATCCTTTCTATCCCCTCCTGATTGACTTCTCCAATATCCTTCAGGATTACCGCCTCATTCCTGACCTCCTTTTCCTTTTCCCTATCTGTATAAATTGCCACCTTCGTCCCATCTGCTCTCAACCACGCGATCATCTTTCTCAGCACCTCCATCTCCACATGGTCAAGCCTGTGTAGCCCAGCGCTGACCTTGCTCCCCACTTCCTCAAACGGTCGACTCATCATATCAAACACCTTCTTCTCATCCCTACAATCACCCTCCATCCGACAGATCAACTCCTCCGCGTTCACCCTTGTACCTTTTCTTTCCGTAGTGCGTACCTCCTTAACCCACTCCATTTCATCTCCTTTTTCAACTAGCATCGGGTTACCTATCCCCAAACATCTTCTGTATTCCATTCTCCATTCCACTGTCTTCCTTAGTCACCCATACCACTTTGATCTTTTCATCCCCTAACATTGGATTTCCCACCTTCACCTCTATTCCCTCCCTCTTTTCATCCTCCCAGTCCCTATCTCTTATCTCCTTCCATCCATCCCAGTCTCTTTTCCCCTCCTCCCATCGTGTTTGCATTCTCTCCTTCCTACCTTCCCCTCTCCTCAACCTCTCTTATTCCCTGAGCCGCTCCTCAGCCACTGACTTCTGCTCTTCCAGCCTTTTCACCCTCTTCTCCAGTACCTTACCATCTCCTTCAATCTCTCTACACTCTCCCTTTCTTCCTCTTTTCCACTCTTCACTTCCTCCCTTCCTTTCTCCCTCTGTTTCCTCTTCTGCTCCTTATTCTCCAGAGGCGATACTCCCTTCCTTTTCACCCCAGTATCGCTCCACTCACTTGACTCTCCCGCCTTATCACGTGTTCGTTTCACCAGCATCGATTTCCCAAAAATTCCTTCTCTATCTTTCTCCACTGCTTCCTGCTTTTCTTGCATACTCCATACTACATCCCACGAGTAGCTAGGGAATTGAATGTCCACCACCACAGAGCCCCGCTTGTGGTAGTAAGGCTGGGTACTTCGGGAGGTCACCAGGTATCCCGGAGGCACCGTTACTGACTGACTTTCGCGCAGCATACATCCATTGTCACGGTTGCTAACAACGTGATAGAGCTTTATTAAAACTCAACAGTTAATATTGAATAATTTTGGCTCTCGCTAAGACTTACTCCTCTTTGTGTCGTCAACAATAAAACTAAATTCATCCCCTCTCCTCGTGTGTCTCAAATGAAGCCACGTTATTTTGTTTAACGTCCCAATAGTATTGTACCCAGTTTATTATTCTTTCATGCTGAAGGCGGTTTTATGGCAGCCTTAAGACCAATTGGTTTTATTCAGTTTTATTCTATAGTTTCACAGTATCATTGTAAAACTGAATAAAACCGTTAGTGCTACTTGGGTGGTTCTTAACGATCCAGACTTACATCCGAACGACATAATTTCACCGGGAATTTGTTTCAAAATCACCTTATCAGTTTTAAATTATCAATTAATATAACATATTCTAAAATATTTGTATCAGGACATTTTGCGATAATGTATTCTTCGTTTGATTAATTAATAACCTGTTTTCAAACTAATGTTAGTATTTTATTTTATCTATATATAATTGTCCTTGCCTAGTGGCCATGATTTTATGACAAAACCCATCATCAAATGATGACAAAAACTTGATTGCATTTTTTAAAGTTTCATTCGCTAACTACTTATCAGCCACGGTACAATAATTGCTTAGTATTTTTCGGTGAATATAAAAAATTAAACATGTACAAGTATTGGATTGAAGACGAATTAATTAAAGAAATAGTAGAGAGTTATTGCAACTTTTATAAGGTCAAGCAGTAATAGTACTGCCCTTATAGTGACATATACACATTTCATTATTTACATGTCACAATTTGTATGTGATCTGTGACACAACCTAACTTTTTCGCCTTTCAATTATAGTCTCTCCCTCCAAAAAAAAACATTTTAGTTTAGAAATAAAGTAATAATAATAAATATTTTCTGAAAAAGATAAAAACGTGGGAACTTGAAAGTGAGGTTACATTTTTAAAAACAATGTTTACCTATATACCTCATAATATAACGTCACTAGGGTCACTAGCGTTTCAATAACTCAAAATGTTAAGGTCGACCACTATTTATTAAAGGTCATCGCAATTACTGTAAGGCGTGTTTCCAATTATTCCCTAATATAACTTCATTTATTGACGAGAGCTTATTTTCCCGACAGATACCTCCCACCACGTCAAATTCAGTAGTTGAGGTGCGCATGCGTCCAAGCATCCTTCAACCTTCTGTTCGATGTGACTGAATGTGAGCTGAGTAGCGCAGTTTGTAGGGTATTGAGATTACAACTCAGAGGTCGTAGGTTAGAAACCCGGTTAGGACCTGGGTTTTTTTGTTTTCTTTTAGTTTTTTATTTCTTATTTTCTGATATTTTTATTTTTATACATAGTTACACTTTAATCAACCGGGTTTGGGCTTGGATTTTCTTGTTTTTTTTTTAGTTTTCTATTTGTTATTTTCTGATATTTACATATTTACTTCAATATTGTTATGTTACTACTAAATTTGGCAACGTTGGAATCTGTCGGAAAATAAGCTCTCGTCATTTATTGACATTATTCATTTAGTATTTGTTTTTAATCTATACAAATTTCATGCCACAATATATTTGTAGATAACATTCTCTGAGACCTAAAAGATCTACTGGGCCCTCTTTTCTCGACTAGACTAGAGTTTGTTTCAAAAAGTACATAGAGTATTAGAACACAATAATCTTTTTGTTTATCGGATACAGATACTTGACAAAATATTTTACAATTTAATAGTAGCAGTTTAGTGGGTGAGGAAACTATTTTATTTCATAGTACAATATTTTATAGCACATAATTTTAAACACAAAGTGATCCACCACAAGTTTTCTTTTATAAATCTACCTACCTGAAGTTACTATTAAATTATTGTTAAATATTTTTTCAATTTTTAGTACAACTCTGTAATATCCGATTAACATCTAGTTGTAGTCATAAAATATAGTTAATTTATAGAAGTTCCGTTAGTACTATTTCCTTGGCATATCCACAGGTGTCAGTTTAAGTATCTCCCTAATAAACAATAACAATAAAGACTACCATTTTAGAAAAAAGATTATTATCACACAATGAATTGTTTATGTTTACCCTTGTTATACGGAGTTAATATCCCATTTGTTAGTAAATATTTTTATGAGTGGGTATATACAAATTTTGGTTATTTAATTGATTTTTTTTTCTTATAGATATGGCTAAATTCCCCATAATTCAAATAATATTATACTCAAACCAACATACATAAATGTAAACTCACAACAAAAGTTACAAATTACAACTATGTTGATAATAATTAGCAATTCAGGTTATAGATAAGATGCACAGTTAAAAATCATGTCTGAAGTGCCAATGAAAGTAATTAATTAAATTAATTAAATTCTTGTAATTGCTCATGAATGTAAACATATAGAAGTATTGATTTATATTTTAATTGCTACAGGAAGTCAGACAACGAAATCAAAAATATTGAAGACTATCAAGAAAGCTTGCTTACCAAAATTGATTTGTGAGTTGACTGCTTCAACCCAAAAAGAAAAACTGACGGATTCTGAGAAGGCTCTTTTAAGTTTACTGAGGTAAGTTTTAAAGTCTAACAATTCAATTTAACAGCTCAACACTACACTGAAATTGTAAGTTGTTATTTAGTAAGTTTCAAATTTCAACAAGTACTGAAGTAATAATATATTTTTTAAAATAATCTTCATACGATTATCGAACTGTAAAAATTAAAAACATATGTTATGTATTCATACGTAATTATACATTAAATTGAGAAACGGTGATATGGTGTAGTTGAAAGATGCATACAATAATGACATTTTATCTGTCGCGGTTTGCATCAACCTCGTATAAGCACGAGCACGTGCACGCTTGTGTAAGCTGGACATGAGTTCCGACTGAGAGTGACCCTTCTTGTCTTGTTAATGTTCGTTGGCTAAATAGTCCTATATTGGACAACACCAATAAGGAATAGCTGGTAAGTTTACAAACAAAAAACAAAGAAATTAAAACCGGAATATTTAGCATAGTATGCAATTACATGATTTATGTAATATGTGTAATGTTTTTAGTAGGTTAGTAACAATTAACACACTTCTCAAAAATACCAGTCGATTCGATTAACCCGGTTAACAGAGGAAAGTAATAGTGAATCAAACGTGAATTTATTTAAATATAACTTTCTCTTTCAGTTATGTAACAAGCCTGTAATATTACCTCTACCTCTACGTGTTTTAATAAACAAGAATGACGGGTGAATCATTATATCAGAGCTGTAAACATGATTATGTAACAAAAATAAATTATTGAATGATGCAGTTGGCCTCCTTAATAAGAAGTTTGTTTTGGTAACGCAGATGTTTTTCCCGTTACGAGACAAATAATTAGATATCATATTTTATGTTTGTCTCAATAAAGAAATAATGATCTTATTAGTATAACAGGGATAAGAAGACTACTATGCTTCAGGAAAAGTTACCAGGGCTACTTGAAATATTGATATATTTACCAGGAATAAATGATGCCACTTTAAAACTATCCATATTACCATACATAGATTGAACTTTCATGTTTCCTTCACCACACAACAGAATAATAATTATTCTAACGCTTTATAACTTTTGAAAAATATTTTTCAAAGGCAGTGACCATTCAACTAATGAGCAACAACTACTTTCCCGGCTATCTACTATCTACTACTACTACTACTACTACTACTGCTACTGCTACTGCTACTACTACTACGACTATCTACAAGATATCTAACACCAACCATTCTGGTTTGCTATTAGAAGGGACAACATAACTTGTAGAGCGGCTCCTTTGTATTTGCGCCTCATCAGTACAAGGTATATGTTCTCCGTTCGCGAGCTCTAAGAGCTTAATCACGGACTGAAGAAGACACCAAAATCACAATCAATACAGTAACGGAAGTGTAAAAGTTGTGACAATAGCGACATCCTCACTAACTAACTAACTAACTAACCTAACCAAAATTCGAAAAATCTGACAACAAGCATAGTCGGTTTGAAACAATGAAGTATTATTACAGTTTCCTGTAATATTGTCGTATTTAATAAAGCACGTTACCAATAGATATCGCAAAACAATAATTATTATAACGCTTTATAAGTTTTGAAAAATATTTTTCAAAGACAGTGACCGTTCAAGTAAGGAGCTACAAATACTTCCCGGGCAATACGCCCCGACGTATATTGAACATACACTTAAAATTTGCTACCTCTACAGTTCATGCCAGTTGCAAGTAACTTATATGCTAACTACTGGCTTTTGATCTGCCCAAAATACGACATGCTAGTAAAATAGCAAATAACTTGTTTAATAATTACTAATTGAGTCATGTTGTCAAGTAATTGCAGCTGATAAATAACCTAAGACCTTTTTCTGTTTGGCGGCTCGGAGCCGTAGGATGAAGTAGCGCATTTATGGAAATTTGAACCATAGAAATGGGGGTGTCGTGAGCAAGTATTGAATAATTAGAAAACTGAGGTTTCGGTCTCACTCACAATAAATATGTTTTATATTGCAGCTACCTCGTCAATTTAATATACAGATTGGGAAAAAGTTTAATCG
>CAJUYH010000629.1:61424-93947 GCA_910591685.1 Galerucella tenella
AAAAAAGGTTTAATGTACTGAAAAGCCCTGTAGAATTCATTTCTCTAGGTATCGGACCATGAGAGATTGAATCTCTCTCGTTTCATGCAACCCGTAATACACCAATTTCATGGTGAGACTCACTATAAAAATAGTCCTTTAAGAATGCGGGCCATGCAGTAAAAAGAACACCTTACACAATTAAACCTAGCGAATCCACCAGAATGTATTGAAAGTCGTGTGTTTAGTTAAAGTATTTTTTGACTCACTAAAATAACGGTAAAAGTTTGAAAGTCAATACAGTCCAGTAGTTTCAAGTTTCAATGAGTTGTGTTTATAACGCCAAGCTCGTCAGGCGTAATACAAAATGTCTAATAAAACTTTTACACCATGCAGCTCCCGGCTTCTTTATGATAATGAAGTAGTTTTCATATAAATTTTGTTTTTAAATTAACCCAAATATACAGATGTAAGACAAGGAAGACTGGGACTTAATGTTTTTTGGGAAAATAAATTAAGGATAGCACAAGGAAGTTTTATTACTTGTCTGTATAAAAACAAAGAGCATAAAGTTATATTAACCGAAAATGTTCCTGCATAAATTTTATGTTATATCCTGAAAATTGGTTCTTATGTACTTCCTTCCTAGCTCATCTCTTGAACAGTTTCATATATACTCTAAGATGTAAATTATTAAAACTCTGTAAGCCAGTGACGGACTCCACAAGTGAAAACAATAAATTGAGAGGTAAGTTTTCAATGATTTCGTGAAAAGGGAATAAAAGGAATTAATATAGTCAAAAAACACAATCATCGGTTTGAATGCTCTCTTGTATTGATCATATTGTTTATTGACTACTTGCGGCGAATATAAAACAGTTTAGTTTGCTGATTCAGAATACTTCTGTGTTTGTAGAAAGTACATCGTGGAAGGTGACATCAGAAAAACTTTGTATATCTTCTAAGACAAGTAAATCAATTGTAAAAGCAGCGAGAGCGTGTTAGTCGCCCTTGCCGATTTTTTCCTTTGAAATGGATAGACCGGTCTAACGAAAAGCGCGACAAGCACTACGAACACGAGTAATAAAAAATCTCTCAGTTGTATCGTTGCAAATTGCTCCACAAATTTTTGTAAATGATTGATTTGTAGTATTTTTAAACTCTAATTAGTATAAGCAGAAGTCACTTCATGCATTGCTATATGCTATATACGCACTCCCCTCTCCTTTCTGTATCTATAAATTTCTTGTAAGATTACTCTGAATATTGAAAAAGCGTAACCATCGAAACTCGAACTCGGCACCCCTCAGTTAGAAAGTCCTTACGTAACCATCTGCGCTACTGACGTTTCCTACCCATCAATGTTCTGTTCTTCATTACAAGCATTGTATAATACAATGTTACGAGCTACATTCTTGAGTCTGATTGGGTTTTGAACAGTGGCAGCTTGTGGAGTTTGGCAGTAGGTGGGCAGACAAAATTGGAGACCAGAAATTACAACTTTTCATATTCGGAAAATTGTTCCTTCATGTCTTGTAGGAATAATGCCAAAGAACTATCAGAACCAGTTTTAGAAATAAATTGTCGTTACACTTGCAGGGTTTAAAAGTTTGGCGTTCTGACAAATTTGCCGACCTAGGCTCGGGCCTACGCGTAAATCCATCACTGAATATTTCTAAGTTGTATTGAACTCTGGCCAGTACCAAACGACTTTATTGAAGCTCATTTTATAATTAGGTTCTGTTCCCGTAATATTCATGCACTATCTGTATCTGTAGAGTAGGGAGGGTGAGTGTAGGCTCACAGCACTTAGGCTACATCCTCCCGAGGAGTTGTCCTCCTAGGTCATCGTCCATCCTGTCCTTCCCAGGAAGGTGGACAGGTCACTAGGAGACATCTCCTTTATATCGGCAGGTGTAGGCCAAGACTCACCGAACACACACTCTCTTATTGACGATAACTCCGGACACTCGCATAAGACATGCCTGACAGTTTCATCTTCCTGTTCACACATCCTTCACACTAGCCCCATAGTATGGAGATCTTTACTCAATGGACAGTGGCCAGTCAGAAATCCTACTGTTAAACGTAGGTTTTTCCTGGTCATCGCATTCAGCGCCAGCTTCCCAGGGTCGTCCAGGGTTATTCTGGCAAGACTGCATCCTTTGATTCTATCCCATCTAACTAACTATCAGCTGCCCTCGCTTCCCTACGCTCGCTCGTGTATCTTATAGTCTTGGGCTGCTAAAGCTCATTTTCTGCCCTTGTGACACAATATACCACATTCGTACAAATTATTTATATGTTTGTTGATAAACCAATATTATAAAAGTAGGTATTTCGTTAGTAAGATATTTTAAGACGCAAATAAACTGTTTAGTACAAAAACCGAGTAAATGTCTTGTCATGTTGTCATCGTATTATTTAAAAGTAGCAATCATCCAATTTACTCGTCATTCCTTGATATAATATGTACTTTAATACGTATTATATGATTTAGATACATGTATAGAAAGCAATTTATTTCATCTTTGACAGTAGATATACATACTTAATACATAATGAATGAATGTAAATCTGTGAAGGTTCCGGTATTTTTCAGTAAATTTGCCAACACCGCTAATATCCAATGTATATGTTACCATGAAAGACCGAAATCTGGTGAATGTCGAGATACACCGGTGAATGTCAACATTCTCAACGTTGCTTGACGTATGTCCGAAATATTGTTGAAATTTCATTATTTCTAACTTACACCGGCGATTGTCGACATTCAGGATGCACTCATGGTGTATGTTAAAAAGAATTTTTTTTTGAAATCAAAACAAAAAAAATCCATAGGTCTTTATTTATTAAAATAATATGGGAAAATGACTTTGTTGAACTAAAAACAAACAGTAGAACATAAAAATATAAAATGAAATATAAAAAATAAGAACAATATCTTATTTATTGTAACAACTACCGTGGCAGTTCGAATTGCACAAAAGTTCCTTGCTTTTACAGCTGCTTAGTCGTGGAACACTTCCTTTTGCAGTTAGGTACAACGTGTATAGCCTTGCCCTCCACTTTTTGAATTAGCAGAAGCTGCGTCTCTTAGCGACATTTCTTTTGTTGAAACTTCGTACATGGAAAGTAACTTTTCTTTACAAATTACGAACTGATTACGGGTGAAAAGCTGCTTCAAGGTACCATTTTTGTTAGCTAATCTATAAAAAGTCTGAATCCTCTATTCCAACAACAATCGCTAACACATTTCGAGGGTCTGTACGACCACGGTCGACATCAGGGACTTGAATTCTTACGGTATCACCAATTTGGGCAATTTGTGCCTTTTTTAGGCGCACTATGTTTCATTTGACATTGTTTACACAAATTTAAATACAACATTACAACTTCATAAGTAATATTTTTGTATCTAACTTGCAATTCTTTAAGCATTCGTGTTTTTCCCCCATGGCCTGTTCTTATGTGTGTTTCAGAAAGTTTTGTAAACAACTTATCATTAGTGACATAATACTGGATATTTGTGTCTCCTGGTTTTAATGGCACAATTAACTTTTCTTCATCACTAACTTTTAAAATGTCAAAACGTTTTAAACGTCTGTAGTCCAAAGGTGTACTACACATACTTTTAGCAGAAATTACTTCAGAAACGATTTTAGAGTACCTACTTTTCTTGTGAAAAATGAAAACAATTGTCTTCTCGTTTACTTCCAATTAAGGCATGTAACTTTTCAAAAAACTTATCACTATTCACTGTAGTAGCCATTGAATACAAATTATAATTTCTAATAAGAAAATTAAATCAGGTTAGGGAGCGCTGTCAAACGTTGCGTTAGACTGACGAAGTCAAAACTAACTGAAACAAGGGGCTGGAACCGTCTAAAAACTTGTCGCGACCTGCAGTGTCCGAGATTCACCGGACCTTATAACACAAATAAGGTCCGGTGAATCTCGGACACTGCAGGTGTCGACATATACCGGTGAAAGTCCGAATGTATAATAGAATTATGAAATGTTCGGACTTTCACCAAGGCATTTGACATTTGTCGACATCCACCGGCGAATGTTGACATTTACTACTTTCGGTCTTTCACGGTAACATATACAAAAATTGAATAGATGAGGCTTTTACTTGATGTAGATCCATACTAAATGGTGAAATAAAACAATTTAATTTGTTAATATCTACATTATATTGAACTTAAAGTTCTGATGCGTTTCGCTAACACAGTAGCTTCCTCAAAAGAATGAAGGTACAATGAAAAATTTTTAATTTATACAGTGCCTTAATACTGAATTTTACGGATATTGACAATATTATTGTAATCTATTTACATGGAAATAAAAAAAACATGATTTTTCTATATTTCACAAACCATCACATACAGACATTACAATTCATAATAGTTCGGTTCACACATTCAGTCATAAATTAGCAGCTTTCAATAGTTTGATACATAGACTTTTCACAGTTCCATTCAATATTGACAATTACGACAAAGAACTAAATATAATGAAACAAATGGCAGTTAATAATAATTACGATCCAATACAATACAATACAATATTATAAATAAGAAGATTCTTAAACATACTCTAGAACAAGTATTTCCTTCTGAAGAACAAAAATATTCAATCCAAAAGCTTAACATACATTGGAATACCATCCTTGAAAATCAAATCATTTTTAGAAACTTTAAACTTTAATATTTGCTTCAAAACCGATTACAACTTATCCAAATTCATTAAAATAACAAATCTAAAGGTGGATTCATGCAAGCAAAAATTAAAACTAAGATTAATTTAAAACTAAAACTAACAAGATGAAACCATGTTATTTTTTAATTTAAATCTCAATTTCTTAGTTTCTTGCATGAGCATGTACCTGTAATGAAGATGTCCATGCAAGAATCTGAGAAATTGAGATTTAAATTAAGAAATGACATGGTTTTATTTTCGGGCGGATGTAATTTGGGCGCTAAAGGATTAATGCACTTTTTACAACATGTAAACTAGGCGCCAAGACCGAAGGGTCATTTTAATCCTATGCTAACCGACTGAAGTACCCAGACCCAAACCCGGTTATTCAAACTAAAACAAGAAAGCCCAGGCCCAAACCCGGTTGATCAAAGTGTAACTATGTATAAAAATATCAGAAAATAAGAAATAGAGAACTAAAAATAACAAGAAAACCCAGGCCCTAGCCCGGTTGATCAAAGTGTGACTATGAATAAAAATATCATAAAATAAGAAATAGAAAACTATTGGGTTTTTTCAAATATTGGTGGTTAAATTATTAAGATAAGAGTTATTTTATGACTCGACCTACCTGCACTTCTTAGCGGCGAAAATACATGTCGGATTATCTACCCTTCTTGGTCAGACAGGTAAAGAAGGATGGTTAGCGCCTAAATTACACCCGCCGTTATTTTCCTAGTTTTAGTTTTAAATTAATCTTAGTTTCAATTTATTCTTGCATGAATCCACCTTTAATCTTCAAAAATTAAACAAATCTGGAGTTTATAAACTAAAATGTGGTGATGACAACTGTGATAAAATTTATATAGGTAGAATAGGAATTTTAAAACTAGAATTTCAGAACACAAACATAGCTATGACAACAAAAAATCCAACTACTCAAATCATTTATTAGAAAACCAACACACTTTCCATTCAAATTTTGAAATTTTAGAACCTAAGATAGAACTCAAATTAAATTTTTCAGAAGCTCTTGAGATAGATATAAATAAATATTCATATAATCTTCTTAACGACCAAATAGATATCAACAATTCTCCCCTATTAAACCTTTTTACCTATAAAGGTTCCGGTGAGATTGTTGTGAATGAATTTCCAGGTAAACTTTTAACAAATTAAATTGTTTTATTTCATCATTCCAATGTTTACGTTGGTCGACAGATATTTCTTTTGTTTTTGAACATAACGCTTGTATTGAACTTAGTTTTGAATGCAAATTAACTAAGGTTAATCAGGTCCATGTAAAATCATCTTTAAATTATTTGAATTGTACGATTGGACCTTTGATTTTTGATGGGTATTAAAATTTCCTATGCCTAGCTTCCATCATGTCACCTAGAAAGTCAAGGTACGTCGTTAGTTAATAGTATATTATTCAATAAGCGTATAATGATAACTATTACCCACGAAGATGAAATTGCAACACGAGCTGGAGGCGAGTGTTGTAACATCTGAGTGGGTGATAGCCATTATGCGCGTGTTGAATACTATACTTTATCCACAACTATATATATAAGTTTATTAAAAAAATCCAAAATATATTTCAAATGAACATTATTTTTTATTAATGGTAACGTTATTAATATACAATAAATTTATGTTTATTTACTTACATAACAATTATTAATAGTTACATTACAGTTGTTAAAATTCATGCCAATCCCTGATCCCAACTTTTGTCAGTCAACTGAGTCTGATTGAAAATCATGGGACTTGTTCTGGCACTAGAGCTAGTACAAGGTTTTTCATTATAAAGCTAGTATAATGTTTGTTAATTTCGTTTGAAATCTGATTTCCTCTTTTTATTTTATTTGTCATGTTGTCATCTATATAACCTTCGGCAATTGTGGTTGATTTCCATCCCCCTAACTGCTTTACTGCTGTAATGTCACCTCCTGCGCTAACGCAAATGGTTGCAGATGATCTTCGGAACGAATGTCCTGTGTACAATTCAAGATTTTTTAATTTTAAAAACATAGCAATGTGCTTACCCATAGAAGATAATTTGTCCATAAAACTTTTTCCTCCTACACAGAAAGAAAAAGTAGCCTCCATACAATCAAAAAATGGATTGAATCAATCATTCTGATCCATAAAACTCAGCCGATACGCAAGGTGATTAAGACAATCACTTGCATGTAATTGACTAATCTCCAAGTATTAATACAATCACTCAAGTTATTGATTCTTTGTATGTATGAAGATCGATTTTGATGTCCACAGATCAGTGAACAATCATTGTAGACATCAATCCAATCGTTTTGTTTATTAACTTGAGGAACAAACTTGATCCCCTCTGTTCAGTAAATAATCATCATCAACATTAATCCAATCATTTTGTTTATCAACTTCAAGAACAAACCTGATCTCCTCTGTCCAGTAAATAATCATCATCAACATTAATTCAATCATATTGTTTATTAATTTGAAGAGCAAAATTGATCACCACTAGAAATTAACCTAATCGTTATTGTAATTGATTTAAACGTTATATATTTTGTACTTACTGATTGAAATATACAATAATTTCGAAACGTGTACGTATCCTTAGTGGCTGCCTATATTTTTTAGAGATGATTGCTCGCCTGCAATGTTTTCAACAATAATAATGTGTGCATGATTGAACCAATAGCTTATCAAATTAATCAAACTCATTATCTGCTGACATTATACATCAAAATCATCAATTCAATCCATATTTTTGTATTAAAGAGCGCTTGTACTGTAGAGCCTATAAATTGTGGCTCATGCAAGACTTATCGAAATTTACACTACCAAGAGTATTACTACAGAGACATTATCAAGAGTATTACTACAGTGGAATTATCAAGAGACTTATTCCTATTAATTTTGTTTATATGCAAAGCATGGTAATAGGAAAATGGGATATAATAAAAAAATATTATTAACTGATATATTTCTATTGTTCTTCAAATATTCTCAGAGTATATTTACTTTTGCGCATGATCGGTCATTCTCAAACTTAAAAAAGTGTATTTCAAAAATATGTTCATTCCATTCCCATTTTATTGGTAGGTACCATATCATCATGTAGGCTCCACAACAAGGCGGCATCACACCCATCTAAAATAATAGATTTTCATTTGTAAACTACGTTTCAGGTTATGCGTAAAACTATAAATTCTTACTTTCATTATCAGTTACAGTCGTCAGTCTATCCAACATTGTTTTGATGTTTTCATCTTTGACGTGCTGCTCATCTCCAAGAAAGGATAATAATGCAGGAAATTCAGATCTCCAATCCACTAGTGTCCCTTTGTTTTGAATGATGCTCCACATAATTTTTAGATCACTTACATACCACTTACACTACGAACACAGTAACAATTTTAATGCAAAATCAAAAATCAAAATTGTCACCTACGCGAAACCACATGTTTTCACTTCACTCACTCGAAAACAAATCAGAGTCTCAGCTCAGTTGCAATTAGTGACTTGCTATTGCAACAAGTATCTAGGGTGGGTTTTACGGAAAGTCAATAATTCTTAGTAATTATCGTAATTATTTGAAGTATTAAAATGATCAAAATAGTAGCATTAATTCAATCAAAAAAGTGATTGGTTTATTTACTTTGGAAATGGATTTGAGTTCAACCGTTTTATTTAATCACTTATACATCAACTTAATGCATAGCTGTGATCAAGTTGTTCTTTAGAGGTTGATTATCACAGACATTATAACAATCATTGAAATCCTTACATTCATCATAAAAACATTATATTGATTTCCGTTAACATCAATAACTATGCGCTAATGTGATTAATACAATCACCTTATTAATAGTAACGATGCTACCAAAATAATTATAGTAATGCTTAGTTTGATCAAATAGATCAAATTTGTGATTGAAATCGATCTATTCCGGTCAATACAAGCTGGTGATTCATATAAGGTTCGATATTTCTTTCTGTGTACCTCTGTAGAAAGCACACCATTTCCTCCCTCAAATCAGAGAGGAAACTCATACTTTTTCTCCCCAGGAAGGAAAAGTACTTTCCTTTCCAGGGAGGAAAGTATTTTTCCTCCCCCTCATTTCAAGTAAGTTATAAATGCCAAACATTACACAGGGCACAGTTTCAGAAGAACTTCAGCAACTCTGTTAGTAAACGCTGGTGGGGATATTTTAGCTCTAAAACAGCATGGCGGTTGGAAATCAACCAATATCGCAGAAGGTTATGTAGAACAATCTTACACAAAAAAAAGAAAAATTTCTGATCAAATTATGGGAAATAATGTAGAACCTGAACTTGATCAAAATCAGCCAAGCACTTCTAGAAGTTACCACCATTACAATGTGCTAAGCGAAAATATTTCAAATACTAAAGCTCCTGTTCAAACCCTATCTTCTTCCAATGGTGTTCATATAAGTGCTGCTCAAAACTGCACATTCAATATTAACATAAATAATTCTAAAATATAGTTAAACAATACTTAATTGTATAACATATATTGATAAATTTGTTTAATAAATGATTCTTGTGTTCTTAATTATATTCGTTACCTATTTGTGTCGTAAATAAATTTTCAAAAAAAGGTGGTAGGAGGAAAAATCATATGTATCACATGGGAGTAAAGTGCCTTTTCCTCCCTTGGATGTTTACTGCCCTCCGCTTCGCGTCGGACAGTAAACTACATCCTGCGGGAGGAAAAGTGGCACTTTCCTCCCTAGTAATACAAATAGCTATTGTACACAGAATAATTTTTACCTTTTGTTTTGTTAGGTAGGAGATTCTCTGTAGCGCTAGCCGCTAATTTTAAAATGTCTGGCGGTATACAAGACATATCTTCCAAATCTGATTCACTATTAGCCATTTCTCTAATGATACCAGAGATAAGAAGTAAATTTACACATTGTCAAATTTGACGCAACGATTGAGTAACATTATTCCATCGAACTGTCATTATTATTCAATTCTATACGGTAATGCATGGCAGGTACTTGATAAAAATCGCATATTAGATATATTAATTAATAGTTGTGGATCAAAAAAATTATCCCATTGCACATATCATTCAACCGAAATAGAGCCGTAAAATATGTCTTGACATATACCTACATCGTATCGCTGCATACATTGAAGAAACGAAAATTCATTGGATAACTTAGAGAATCTTATGAATATATAATTGTGTATCTACTTTAATACATCTGTGCAATTTGATAGCCCATTATGAAGTATATATATACGAGAAAAACAGAAACAAATAATATATATTGAATAATAATACTTTATTGGCAACTTTTGGAAAATTGATGCTTATTTGAAGTGAACATGAAGTACTTAAATGATTTATTATGTTGTAGAGTTATAACCTATTCACTATAGCTAATGAGGAGGCTGTAATAATAATGGGTATTTTTGAGGATTTATGTTGTCGTTACCATTTTAAAAAATTGCAGGTATCAACGAATTGGTCGTAAATAAGAGCCATAACCATTAAATTTAAGTGATTCTAAAACGTCTCTATCGAATCCCTTTTATTAACCAGTATAGCATGATTAATGATGGAGTACAGGACAACATCGCTGTGTATGAGGTCTTAAATTTGCGGAAGTATATAAAAATTCGATCACAGATAAAACCGTTTTTAGATTTCTTGAGTTTTATAATCGATTAAAATGATCAACTAAATAATTACATATACATATATCGTTGATCGTTATGCGTGCAAAAATTGAACCTGGGTCTACACTATACATATTCTCCAGATTCGTATGTCGGCACCGTATTTTCGGAAAGAGAGCTGCAGATTTTCGGTTTCTATGTGCTCGCCGTCTTGGAGCGTAGAACCAATGAAAGGCATTGATGAGAATGGTCTAGCCATTTCCTTCACCTTTTCGTTGTCCTTATGACCCAAGCTACTGTGACGACAAAATGTCCGTATGCGTCTAAGGCACGTACGCCATCCTATATCAGTGGATCGAGTTAATGACAGAACATTTTTATTTTTAATTTTAAAATCATTAATCACAACTGCTGGAAAAGTGAAAAATTCGAAATCACATACAAAAAAAATAGGTCTGTCCCCACTAGTAAAATGGAATTCCAAGAGTACTGAATTGTTGTATAACAGTCGAATAGCGTTGTTTTAAGGACTGTTTGTTTTTATTAAGCCTTTTGTTGCGATAATTTTGTTTTTTTAAGAAAATTGTTGTATGAAATAATTCTATAGTGACTTTTACAATATATGCTATAACGCATTATACCTACGATCATTTCTTTTAAAATGGTATAGTACCTTATAAGCAAGTTTATATAATACCAAAAATATCATTTAATAAGACTTTTATACCTATCTTATAAGAGTTCTATAATATACTATATAACTAACAGCTACACCATTATAAAATAGTTACTTAAGCTTGTCTTATTGAAGCTGTATAATGTTGAATAATAAATATTGTATAGCATTCAATTGCGTTGCATTATAAAACACTTTCTAGTTGTATAGTGCCTAAATATTCTTCGTTATAAAACAGTTATCGTATACCGTTCAATTTCACAATAAAATATTGTTTAAGGCATTTCTTTGGGATAAAATTGTTGTATTATAAATCGTCATGTTTAAATAAGCACCATATGAAGTGATAAACTATTAAAATCACAAAAAAAAGTATTTTAGGATTTTTTATTTTATTATTATTTTTTAAGTATCTTCTTGAAACTTAACCAGAATTGAAGCGCTTCATTTTCTTGCAAAATATATACCTATAATCTATCAGTAAAATTTGCAGCGCATCAAAATTTGTGCTATTAAACCATCCAAATGAAATTATAATTTTCACTAACCTAACCTAACTATCGATGTCCGCCCAAGCGGCCCAAGTCGTTTTGATAATGATAAGTCTCCATTTCTACAAATGAAATGTAGGATGCACGTTCAAATTGAAATATAATTCGGTTCTGATATTCTTCACTAAAAAATGAAATGCTCTTATAGATGACAAAATGCTTCTATTTTGCGCGAAATAACAGCATTATAAAAAAATATACTGCATTATACAACCATTTTATAAGACCTTCATAGTGCCGCTTCAATCCCATTTTATAGATGTGACTACATGATACACTATTAGATCATTTTATAGTAGCTGTATAAATGATTATAAAACAGTCGATTAAGAGTTGTTTAAATGTGTATTAAACAGTCATATAAGAGTTGTATAAACTTTCAATAGAACTGTTTTACAACCAAACAGTTGTATAAAAATGGGCCCTTTTCAGTTGTATAAGGATCATTTAATGGTTTTGTAGAGCGTTATAAGAATTTTAGTATCCTATAAGATATATCTTATAGCTGTTTATACAAACCTTATAGAATTTAAATTGCTACTTGGGGTTGTATTTTTGGTTGCTACGTAATACCATAAAAACTTACAACAAAGTGGTATTATTTATTTAATCAGCCATTTAGCAGCTTTCCAATTTCCTAATTTCTTAAATTATGGATATTTCTCTATTTGAGCTGAAATGCATATTCATTAAAACGTAATTAGGTAGAAAAATCTACTATTCTCGGTTATTACAGGTCAAATTTCTATAGGATTTTAGACTTATATATTTTACGTATAAGCTTGTTTTATTCATAGATCCTTTGACATCCTGGCTTGATAGGTATTCCGTTAATTTTGGCTATGGTTCTTTGATTAACTCTGCTGTGTCTCACTCCAGGTCCCACCATTCCCGAGACCGCTCGTTCAAGTATTGCTGTTTGTCTTTTGCAGTTCTAAGTGGTAAGAATGTTGCGGCAAAAAGTAATAAGACGGAACGAGCTAGAAAAATGTCATACGTGAGAAGCTTTATGAAGAGATTCTAAATAATATTTATATAGTGAAGTCAGGAAATTGTTTATTTGTGTGATAAAGCTGAAACGATTTGTAAAGTTAATTGTTAATTTCCTATTGTTTCATGTTGTAAATTCATTTACACATGGACGTATCAGGGGGGTATTGACTGATTGATGGACGCAAGATTCAAGTCCTCGACACCTCAGCTTTTCGTTCTTTTGTGCTCTTTGGAGAAATCCTTTCTTGGTCCCTCTAGTCCCACAAAATTATATGTCGAATGAATCACATACTGACAAACTTCTTCTATTCTCGCCATACCCTAACACTATCAAAATTTGATTGTCTTTCTGTCCAATTAAATTGCACGACATTCACAAAATACGACTTGTTTATTAATAAACTGTATTACTATACTGCCGAACCGTATGTGGTAGACCTCGTTTTGCAAACATATTACAATAAGAAAACAATTTGTTGATAAAATAATTCAAATAACCCCAAACTTACCTAATACATGTCAGTAAAAATTAGCTAACAGTCTAAAGTTGTACACGTAAACATACATTCGCCGATTATAAACAGAAAGGAGTGGTGGTTACTTTCACTTACAGTCCAGTCGGCTTATTCTTAGATTACTTAGTCAGTTTCACCTTTGAATACATCGTTATCAAAATGAATAAATTCAATTTATTTTCCTTCGTATTTATATTTTTGCAATTGGTATTTTTTTTTTATCAACCTATGATGACAGCAGCCCAAGAACCTGCGTTTGAACTACCAGTGGAACTAGTGGGATTCCCTATTATTATAATGGCAGTTAGATTATCGAATTTTGTGAAAAAATTGGCTTACTCTTTGAATCCAAGTAAGTGTTTATTTCCATATCTAATAAAGATTATTGATGAAAAATTACAGCAATCGATTTATTTACTTATTTTGTAACAAGTACATAGAATATTGAAATGCAATAATTCCCTAACTAACAAGTGGTTATTGGATATTACAGAGGTGTACTCAGAATTACAATAATTTGATAGTAACTTGAAGTAGGTACCCACTATTGAAAAAGAAATAATTTTATGTGTCACAATTTTAAGTTTATAAAAGAAAACTTGTAGTGGATCACTTCGAGTATATAATTTTGTACTATAAAATAGTATAACTTCCTTACCAATTGTAAGTTAGTTATTATTAAATTGTTGTGAAGCATTTTTAAAATTCTGATTTACACAAATGTTTTATAATTTTTAAATTAATTTTAAGTGCTTTTGGAATCTCTCTTGATCTATGTGTAAATTTTCTATTAAAAATTAGATTTAGTAATGGGTTCTCATTAGACCCTTAATCTTTTTCAGCATCTTATGATTTGATGGGTTCTCATTAGACCTTAATATCAAATTTATTTATTTACAATTTTATTTAGCAAATTTATATATTTGTTTCGGGACATTACCGAATTACTTTATTTACAACAATTTTTGCAAATTTAAATGGGTTCTTTGATATTTATATTTAAACTAAATTATTACAATGTTAATTTTATACCCATGCTGGATAACTTGAGTTCTGTGTTCACTTATATTGTCATTTGTCATTTGTTAACTTCAAATTAAAGTAGTGTCACTTCAATTTCCGTTCTACTATCACGTGTTCGTGTAGTAGTTGAAGATATTAAAATTTAAACTAAAAATGTTCAAAATTTAAAGACAGTTTACCCCAGGGGATTATTTTAAATTAATGTAATTTTAAGAAACTTTATTTTTGTGACGTTAATGTGTTGTCTACCTTTAATGGGGTTTCTTGTATCACATACCTGACGAGTAAGTAATTCTTTACTTATTTCTCATTTTACATATTTCCAACTTTTATTACTTACTTGCAGGTATCGCACTGAAGATGGCTTAATAGCCGAAAGCGCTTTGAAATTTTAAAAATTTTTACACAGAATACAACAATGTTTTCTTGACTTTCTAGTCATGTGTACTCAGCTATAAAGATATTCACAATTTTAAATATTCTATGATTTAAAAACGTTTTTCTAGAGACCAATTTTTGTTTCTCTCCTTAATTCGTCACTGCGAAACTTTCATTTTTCATGTTTTCAAATAGCATTTGTCTGGTGTTTTGAAAGGAATATGATGATACTTTACTATTCATTACGGACGCCAAATTTTGAGGTACATAGGGATTTGAAGGCCATAATTAGTTACATGTCTTTGTTAACCATTAAAAAAATCATACTTAACATAAGTGTCATTTTCTAGAATTGGAATATTGATATTTTTGTCAAAAGGATAAAAAGTCATCTGACGATGCAGTCGTTTTTATTATAAACCGTTGAACATAATTTGATATAGATCGCGATGTACGTCTCGGCGGCTTTTTTGGCACTCTCTATGCTGTATAAACTAGTGTCTGTAGTGCTTGGTTTTCGGAATTTCAATTCACTTGACTAATTTACTTGAGGCGGTAACGTTAAATTAAGTAAGGGTGGTCGAGTCTAGCTATTAATGAAATCTTGCCAATGATCTATTACCCCATTAAAATTTACAATAAGCATGGGCGGACGAACACTAATTTGGACACGCTTATTAGAGCAAATAATAAAAATCATTGTGTGGTCTTAAGAAATCACGATGCAAGTGAATCTCTTTTTTGTTATTGTAGGCAATAACTAAACATTTTCAGAAAATTATTTTATTTAGGGTATTAATTAATATTAACTAAATAATTGGAAAATGGGAAATCGATATTAGACAAAATATTCAACTATAATTTTAATTTCAGTCTGCGTATTTGAAGTTCAATTTTTCTATCAATACCTCAATATTCGCCTGGAATACGTCAGTCTATAAATTGACTAAAATTTTATAGTAACTCAAATAAGTAAACAAGTTTTATCATTTTTCATTTTAAGATTACATACTTCTCTTAAGTATTCAGTAATAGGAGCAGATTACTCTCCTGTCTACTATTGATTTCCCATTTTCCAATTATTAAGTCTCGTTGGCCGGATTATTTGACTCACTAGCTGTATCGCTGTCCATCACGATCAAGTGAAGAACATTTTCACATCAATACAAAGATCAAAATTAACAAATAACGCGGAGCACTTTCACGAATGAGTAAGATTACTACTCCAATGGCAGCTGATGCGAGTCATGGCCGCCTCCACATTGGCCTTGGTTCCTCTACCACCGAGCATAGACAATGTATGTACGGTGGCTTTTCCGAGTGTCTTCCACTGTGCCACCACTCCACGGCCGGCTGTAACGCGACATGCGATAAAACAAAACTTTTACTAATTGTAATTTATGCAAACATTTCATACCACCTATGTGTGTGTGGGGAAGGGTGTGTTGGCGTTGGAGAGCTCCATTTGCCCTAGACTTTTAGTTGAATCTATTTGAATGTAGCTTATATATCTAGTTGAATTTCTAATGAAAATAATTTTGCTCTGAGAGCTATGTAGAGTAGTAATACAGGGTGATCATTTAAATTCCGACACATTTTATGAGCCCATAATTTGAAACCGATTAAGATATCGAGAGGCGGATTTGACTGAACGGCTTCAGGAATTAGGACATTTTTTTTCACACTGTTGCCAATTTTGTATTTTTTCCCTAGACTCCAGGAAAAAACTTTTTGGAGATCAATAACTTAAACATTTTAAATGGAACACCTTGTATGTTTTTGTACCATAGGATAGGCAGAAGATTCTACTTTTTAAAAATATATGGTTTTATAGCAATTTAAGGTGTTCTCAAGGAGCAGATTATCTTTAAAAGATAGACTGCAATTCGTTGACTACAGTAATTCCGTACATTTTTGTCAGCGCATAACTTCTGAACTAGTAATGACATCGATAAGCGGTTTTAATTGAACGGCTTAAGAATAACCCAACGTTTTACTAACACATACTGATTTCGTATTTTTTCTCTATAATCAAGGGTGATGTGACTGCTACTGTCAGTCATTGACAAGTAATTCTGTTTATTGTGATTTTTTCTACTTATTTAATTCTGTACTTTTGTCGAAACTCCTTATTAAAAATGTTAACAAATAGGAAAAAGGACGTACAGTTACATTTTTTGCAGAAACCAAATCTGTTACACAAACAAAAAGAGATTTTCGTCGAATGTTTCAGAGGAATCCTCCGTCAAGGTACTCAATATTGTCCTGGTGGCAAAAATTTCATGAAACAAGTACTTTGGAAACAAAGAAAATTGAAAATATTTATCGTAATGACATTTTACTAAATGATTTGTTGACAGTTCAAGAAATTTTGAATGTTAATAACAATTCCATTTTCATAAGAAAAATGGCCAACGCGTTAGAAATGTCTTACGGCGAGGTACATAAATTATTAAGAATTTTGAAAATGAAGGCATATAAAATACAGATTTTTCAAAAAATTGTTCCAGAGGCATACAACAAAGTCTATTTATGAGCGAAACTCTTTTGGATTTATTTAGAACAGATCCTAATCCTAATTCATCATATCTGATGAAGCTACATTTCACACAAATATACTTAACTGTAGAATCTGGGCCGACGAAAACTCCCGTGTTTACAATGAGTTTGAAAGGGATTCACCTAAAGGTAAATGTCTGGTGTGGTATGTCTAATAATAATACCTTCTTCTTCGCTGAACGAACTGTCACTGGTGCAGTTTACACAGATATGTTGCAGACTTACTTCTATCCTCAACTTGTGCAAGATGGCATGTTTGAGACGGTCTACTTCCAACAAGATGGCGCACCTCCGCAGTATTCTCGCGTAGCAAGAGATTCTGTAAATCAAACATTTCCTAATAGATGGATAGGGAGAGCAGGTCCTATAGAATGGTCACCATACTCTCCAGATTTTACTGTTCCCGATTCATTATTTTGGGGATATGTAAAAGAAAGATGTTAATAATCCTTTACCACAAAATTTATTGGAATTGAAACAAAACATAAGAAACGTAATAGAAAATATTCAACCACAAATGTTGTGAGACTCTTTTTTAAATCTGCATATTCAAAAACTTTTGTATTAAAGAGTTTATGTAGGTTAATTAAGCACATTCCTACATATAATTTTGTACTTATTTTTTGTATTTTGTTGTTGTTTTTAATAAATTGTTGTTTTTTCCTGGAGTCTAAATTAGCAACAGCGTGAAAAAAACTAATTCCTGAAGCCGTTTAGCTTCTCGATGTCATGACTAGTTCAGAAGTTATGCGCTGACAAAAATGTACGGAATTACTGTAGTCAACGAATTGCAGTCTATCTTTTAAAGATAATCTGCCACTTAAGAACACCTTAAATTGCTATAAAACCACATATTTTTTTAAAGTAGAAGCTTCAGCCTATCCGACGGTACAAAAGCATACAGGGTGATTCATTTAAAATGTCTAAGTTATTGATCTCCAAAAAACCCAAGTTTTTTCCTGCAGTCTAGGGAAAAAATACAAAATTGGCAACAGTGTGAAAAAAATTTCTTACTTCCTGAAGCCATTCAGTCAAAACCGCCTCTCGATATCTTAATCGGTTTCCAAGTTATAGGCTCATAAAATGTGTCGGAATTCAAATGATCACCCTGTATTTACTGGTAGAACAATATGATTCGCTTTTAAAGTTTCTATTGATAATTTAATTTCTCTCGATGGGCTTTGCAAGAAAAAGAGATGTGATCCAAATCACTGGAAAATTCTCGCAGGCGCATGAGGAAGAAGGTATAAGTCCACATTTGCCTGTACCTAGCACACATATTCTTTATTAATTTTATGATCAAAACACCAACAGGTATTTCATTAGAGAAGATATATTCACGTGAACTAATTTTTATATACATACAATTTTTCAAATCCCTTTTATTGAGCAAAAATTATGGTTGTTATTGTTCCATGAAATTGTACATTGAAAAATATGATAAAGCTAATTGGTTGGAATTGATGGATTTAATTGTGCCTAATTTATAATTTACGTTACTAAAATGCAGAAAGTGGAAAGCAATCAATAGTTTGAAAAGACACGTACTGTAGACACGAATAGCGAAACGTCTCCAAATGCAAAACCGTTAACGCCCAATAAAGCCACTTCAATAATTGAATTATCCTCCATTTGTATGCATCAGTAACTAACTCCGTTCAACTGATCACAATCCATTCGACAATAAGAAAATGCAATTAAAGATATTACTAATATAGCCAAATTAAAATAGAGCTTTTTAGCTTTTAAAATTGAGACCCTCATCCTCAATAATAGACGCAGATGTTATTGACATTAGGGTTGCTTGTAAGTTATTTATGGTATAAATTTGAACGTAATAATTAATTTTGCGAAATTGGCAATTCCTTTTCAAAAATAAATTTTGACAACATAGTTGAAGCAAAGGTAATAAGAAGGGCGATGAATTAGCCAAGCAGGGAGCAATGGAGGTAATGATAGGGCCAGAACCTTCCTGTGGAATTGCTAAATGCCTAGCTAAGGAAAGAAACCCCAGGACAAATGCACGCTAAATTATTGCTTAAAAGTCCTTCGGCCAAACTGTAACATGACCTACCATGAGAATGATGGTGGGAATCCTGACCGGACATTGCAGGCTGAGGAAACATATGCACATTAATGGCCAAGCAGATGACAGCCTATCTAGGCTCTGCCAGGAAGAAAACGAAATCGCGGAGCACATACTCTGTGAGTGCGAAAGCTTGTGCTTATTAGGTTTGTCGAAAATTTTGGCGAATGTCTCTTAATCAACTATTCCGTTTATCTTTGTTTTGGTGAGATATTCCTCACCATTCCAGACATGTCCGTACCCCAACCGTCTGTGAAAATAGCAACTGAACGGACGTCTTTCCTGCTTTTTAATTTCTTCAACGCATTGGTAAATCACCGTCGCTTCTGGCTAGAAAGTTGTCCTTCGATGACTTATTGGCATAACTATCCTTCGTTTTTGCCCTAACTGGTCTAATTATTTGAAACAAATTATTAAAGCTAAGTATATTTTATGGCCGTTACGTCAATGACTTTCCTTATTAAGTCATCCGCTTTTAGCTCTTCAATAATCTTTCGATAGTCACCGCTGTGCGTGTAGGTTATGTGTTGTTGACTTTGATGTAGTCCGTGCCTCACAGCTCTGTATAAAGGCGCGTCCACACTATGCCGCTGTTTGCCAATTGGAAAAGTCGATTCGGAGTAGATGCGACCGTTGACATGTGAGAATTAGCCAGCCGTATGCCAATGAAAATCGCTGCAGTGTCGGTCTCCTTCAAGCCAAGCTAACGTGAACGGAAAGTGGGGACGTGCCAACCACTGGCCTCTCGCGGTTTCAGTTATTATTCATTATTATTGCTTCGACTTCTTTAACAAGTAACTTAACGAATGATAGGAATCTGCTGTCACTAGATATCGCAACGTAAAATCTAGGCGTTCATCAGCGTAAGTAGCTCTTTTGAAATACGTATCTTTCTTCTTGATATTTGGTGCAATCAAATTTCTTCAAAATCACTGAGAAGTCATTCGAAAAAAGTCTATCCAGATCTGTACTCAAGATTCAATACGTCCATGTCGTTTAGTAAATCCTTCATCAAGTCACGAGATCCATATTTTGCTCTACTTTGAGGGCTTGGACGTACTCAAAATCGTCGTTTGCACTGTCTTTTTTCAATTCTCGAATATGATAACCGCAGCTAAAACTATTAGTAAATCCTCGCCAGTGAACATTGTGTGACTAACCTAAGTGAATGCCAGCACATATGTAGAAGTTTTGACTCTCGCTAGCTTTGCCAATTGGCATTGCCGACGGCAAATCGCGGCATAGTGTAAACGCGCCTTAAGAAAACAGTATCTCCACTTTTTAGAGATATACTGAAGTCATAAGTAAATTCTGGTGTGACAAATGTAGAATTCCTTCACACTCCATGTTTAAGAAAATGTATCAACAAGTCATGTTATAATATATATTGTAACGTCATTTACTCTACAATTATATGCTAGTTTAATAAAGAACAAGTGGATAATTATAATGATTATGATTACTTCACTTTTATTTAATATTGGAAGTTCGTTAGTTCAAGGTGATTGCTAACTAATACTTTCTACGATGGTGAAATTTTTTTTCATGATAATATTGCACATACTACTGAAAATGCCCATGTTAATGGTAATTTAAGTGATTACGTCTTCTATGTATCAAAACAATAGCTGATGATATCAAATTAAGTTGTAAGATGACTATTCTGCCTGCGCCTTAAATACCTGTTTTATTTAGTTCCTGTACAGGTTACAGATCTACTTCCAAAAAGAATAATAGGCTTTCTTAGAAGGACTAAAATATAGATGTGGTTATAAACAAAGGATCATAAGTCGCAGTGTGGTGAGGCCAACCGAGCCAATCGACCCCCAATCTCATCTAATTCAATCTAATGAGTAATTGAAATAGGAAAGTGAAAGGGCAAACAAGATCGAATAATAAATTTTTTATTATACCTGCATCATAATCGCTGATAAAAAAACGCAAAAGCGTGCTTAAAAGGCCGATTAAAGAACATGTGCTCTATAAAGTCACCTTGGTAACAATAAAAAATATTATACTGTCAACATTTTGTGAAAACTGTCAATTCAGTACAAACCATCAAAAATAAAAAGGTATAGTCAGGTGCTGTTACAAAAAATTTGCGTAGTTCTTCTTCTGTAAACACCCAAGACTTTTTAGGCTCATGTCCTATGTTTGTGCTTTTCATAAAAGCATGTAGTTTATGAAAAAAAGCAATGTTCACCCCGTGTTTGATTCGCAGCATCGTCGACTCATGTCAGATCAATAATTAAAGTCATGACATTTAGACTTTGCGTTTCTTGGGTTAATGATGTTGCCAAGGAAACTTTAAAAAAAGGATAATGCCATGAATAATTATTATAAAAAAGGAATTTCAATTTCGTTTTTATAAAATCATAATCAGAGTATTTTTCAGACTGCGGTGCAGGTATAATAAAAAATAGCGTATGATACACGTGTATAAGCGCCTTTTAAGCACTACTCCGTTAAAAGGCACTCGGCTTTGCCTCGTGCTTCCAAACTCGTCGTGCGTGCTTAAAAGGCTTGCTTATACACTTGTATCATAATATACTATAATCAAATAAGTGTAAATTGTAAATTTAGATAAGAAACAACAGGTGGGAGAAATGTTTCCTAAACAATTGAAAATTTTAATAAACTAAATTCAAATAATTATTATTTTCACTGATTTTAATATCTACTAGAAATGCACAGTTAAATTCATTTAATGCTGTTTGTTGCACAATATTTTTCTTCCGTATGAAATCTCATAATTTGGCCTTCTAATTCACATAGTATATACAGTGTGGAGCAGCCAAATGGAATAAATTCGATTACGAATAATAAAAGCGGCCGAGCATTTTGAACATTTCCTATTTTTGTAATAAATCTGAAAACACTTAATATTTCCGAAACAGATAGTATTGGACATGAATTATGTCAAAAATTTTCTGAAGATTCTAAAAAATGAATAATGTACAGGGGGATGCCACTGTCACATGACACACCCTTTTTTGAGAAAAATGCATTTAAAAATACAAATCGACGAGTCCAAGCGTTTCTCCAACACACCCTCATTTATTCGTTATCGAATTTATTACATTTGGCAGCTCCACTCTGTATAGTTTACTTTCACTTGTTCCAAAGTAAATTAGTGCTTATTACTCTCAAACCAAATGCGGTTTTTAATTTAAAAGTTGTGAAAAAATGTGAACATACAAAGAATAAATATTAAATAAATATAATAAATAAATAAATAAATTAAATATAAAAAGAATATTATTTCAGCTGAAGCGCTTTCTCTAATAACCTAATAATTTTTAAATTATGGTTAGAACCATTAGTAAGGAAAGTATATATTTTCCAAAGACACTTTATTTTATCCAACTACATTTTCAGGCACATATAGAAGGACACGTCGGGCCATTTCATCTGACGAAATGATCAACATGATAGAAGCCGAGAAAAGATTAGTTTCTGAATTGGGTGAAAATGTCTGCATTTATCCGAAAGTCTGTTTACATCACGCAGAAAAAGCGAGAAAGTCTAAAAGCCGACAGGAAGTGGTCATTGATTGGGATGAGATTTTCAGGTAAATAAAAAGTTCGCTCTGTCGACCCTAGCTTTTTTATTTATTTTCTTTTGGATGTTAGTCCACAATTGGTACGTAAGCACTAAATTGGAAAATCCAATTATATTTTGGAAGTATATTTAAAGTTTAGTTTGATAATAAACACAAATTACTAATTAATTGAAATGAAAAATTAAATAAAAAAAACGGCAAATTAATGTTTAATTAGTTCCAAAAATTGGGATGCCATATTTAATTACTCAGTACTCAAGTACATTATTATTCAATAGACAATAAATATTACAATAACAATTTATTTTTCTGTTTCATACTTTTTCCTGTAGTAGAGTTTTTGTTTTTGAATTTACTTGTTCATAAATGTTGTTCACTATTAATTTATTTTCTTGACAGCTATTTATTCATTTTCTTATTGGTACACTGTAAATTTAATAAATTTGAGCAATCTTGAAACAACACAATAAAGTGTACGTTTATTTTTCAGCACCTACAAAACGTCTCCACAGAAACATAAGGAATTTTATCTGCTCAGCGTATTTTTAGGAGACTTCATTCAATCCCCGAAATTTTGCAATCAATTGGTGAAAAGAGGAAGAGCCTGTGCAGACGGAATGTAATATTGCCGAAAGGATAAATTCAATTAATTTAAAAAAAACAATCTTTATTAAAATGGTAGTTGTCATAGCTACTAGTTCCATACTAGTCACAAGGGAGTTAACAAAACATACTTATATTTAAATAAGGTTAATTTATGAAAAGTGAAAATAATAAAGTCTTAAGGTTGGTATAAAGAATAAAACGCAACAAATATTTCTTAAGCAGTAACGGTAATGCAAATTATAAAGTTGTTGTAATAATTTTTTTCATTGTTACCTTGTCTCCGATTTAAATCACTTTATCAATGCTAAAACAAAAATATTTATTGATGAAATGAATTCCTTAAAACTAAACAATAGGTATATAGTAAATATTCACTGAGATCGCAGTTGATAAATTTGCGATTGAATCATAACGATCATCCCATCATTTTTGCCTGACTAACTCCTGAAAGTAGTTGGTGATTTGACGGAAAAAATGTCAAAAAATGTCAAAGCTGTAAAAGATTTCTCATCACTTCAGCATTACCGTTAAAACTGTTTATCTTAAAAAGGTTTGTACATATTTCTCATTCAATTCCTTTCCACAGTGGTTGGTAAAAAAAATTTTCTCCTTCCTGAAATAGGGCGGAAAGTATTGTTTTCAAAGCTTTTCACCATCTATCACTTTGACGTTTCAAGCTAAACGTGAGCATATGTCAAAGTTTTTTGTTATATTTTCTGTCCTTGCGATACAATATACTATTTGCCATTAAAATTACCAAATGTAAAAGAGATGTAAATATTTTTTCAAATAAATTATCATAATTCGTTGAGGATATGGAGGGAATAAAAATAAACCTGTTGTCGTTCGGATTAATTTATTTCTAATGAAACTGTGTTAAAATGTATTAAAATTATAAATTACTTTGGATATCTGTCTGTATATATGCCATATTATTTTGTGAATTCATAAAAAAATTGTTTCATTAAACCGCTGTTTTATTTTCCCCTTTTTATTTAACTATTTAATGTAAGTAATTTATGAAACCTGGTTTTACAGTAGGACAATGTTTTGTTTTTTTTGCTTTTGACATAATATTATAATCAATTTATGTAAAAACAGTACTTCAAAATTTTAAAATATTTTCATTTTGGTTAAATTTCAAAGAAGGTGGTTACTATGAATTTGAAACCCCATTTATACATACTATTTGTGGATATTACCCAAAAACATTTAATCTTATATTTTTTCTTATTTTCCAAACTCGAAAGTAAGCAGTTGTATCTCTGTGATATAGTTCTCTCTTATTTTTAAGATGACGGTTGTGGTTAACGGGTTGAGCTATTATAATCTCGAATCTCGACCGACTGGTCAAATGTAGTGGTTGTTCAGCAATTATTGGTTTTTATTTCACTGGGTTTAACTAATATACTTTGGTTTTTACCAAGGAGACAACATTGAAAATTGAGCCTAAAAGTAAAAAAAATGAGATCGTGGTTATTATATAAATTAGTCAAATGGAATACAGCAGCCACAGTGACGATGATGAAATTGAAAAATTGTTTTTGGGAATAATAAATAATAATACTTAATAATTTTTGGTTAGCATAAAAAATTAAATACATTCAGAAAATGGTGCATAGATGTATCCAGTGAATAAAAAGAATAACTAACTAACTAACTAATGAGATAAATACAAATATATAAGTACAATATATTAACTTAACAAATAACTTAACTTTTTCCCACAGATATTAATATTAGAGGTAAAACATAGATATCCCGCTGTCACACACACACACAACCTTGATGAGCCCGTCCCACCCAGGATGTTCCTCTCTAAGCGAGGTACATCTCCGGGGAGGACTTCCACCACATCCCCCCATCTTATCCGATGGGTCTCATCATCTTGACGACCATCAAAAACTCTGCTACTTTGTATAACTGGTCACTAAAGTACATTCTGTTATTTTTAAAAACCTTCGCTAGAGAACCTCAAGGGAGTTCAAGTGAGTTCTTTTATACTCATTCAAAAATTAAGTTTCAAATCACAAAAAATCTGTTATCTGTGATTTAATATATTGTCACTGCTTGGAACTATTTCTTTTACTGGTCTTAAATGGAAGGCTCCTTAATAAACAAGTTTTTTTTACTTTCAGGCCGACTAAAATGATTACATTTTTACCACTCTGAAAAAGGATTGTTTGGTTGAGGTAAACGTATTTGTTTGAAAATGATTTGTTTAGAATTAACAATTTGTAATAAATGCAAAAGAATTGAGTGTTCAATTAAAAAATTCAAATTGTTTGAATTGAAATTATAAATTGTTTGCAATTACTATTTGGATAACTTTCTTCCAAATATTGCAATTATTTAACTTAAAGAATATTAATTTAAGCTGAAAACGGTTGGTTTGAATTGAACAATTACATTTAATTAATAAAAATTGTATAATAATAACAAAGGTTGTTTAACTCAAAGCAATATGTGATGAATGAAGAAATTTGAACTGTTTAAATATAGATTATGAATTGTTTGAAATTAAAGTTCACATTTATTTGTTTCAAATATGGCAATTATTAAATATAAGGGAAATATTTGTTGGAAATATATAAATTTGTTTAAATCAAAATATAAAATTCTTATAGATAATGAATCATTGCTTTGAAACTGTAGATGCCATAATGTTATTCTACATTGTTGCATATAATTGGTTCAAAGAAAATATTTCTTTGAAATTAAAAAACATTTCTAAATTCTTTGTTTTAAAGAAATTAAACACCCAATCACGAGCATTGAAACGTGAAAACCTCACCCCTCTCGTTTCGTCATAGTAGTAATTGGACTGCAGATAATAAGTAAGTAGGTACTCGGCCCTTGTCTCTGTACTCGGTGTGTTTATATTGTGGACCGTAGGTATTGTATGCATACGATCAGAGACAAAACCCGTTAAAAGTTCAATTTATTGATATTATGGTGTTTTGTATGGATTGTATGCATACAACGGTTATATTTTAAAATTAAACATTTACTGCCAAGTCACAGATTAAAAAAGATCTCATCATTAACCTGTGGCCAAGTTATGGATTTACTGGATGTGTGTGAATTGTCCCACCTAAGGGAGTGTTTTGCTGCTATGTATATATGTATTTGTGTTTTGAGTGGCAATCATAGTATCCCAGTACAAAACTAACCGGGTTAGTTGTCTACATAGATTAATCCTTGAATTCGTCTCTATGTATGTAGGTACTTTTCAAGTTTTGTATATTTCGACACGTGTTTACAAGTAGTAGTAGTACTCAAAATCAATGATTATATGTTTGTTTTATATAATTCTTTAATAAATATGTTTGGACAGATAGCAAGACTTTTCACTTAAATTACCTTTTCAGTAATCTAGACTTTTCGAATTTGGTTTTAGTTTTGTAGAACTTTGTCAATGCTGCACAAACACCCTTTAATATGACTCATTATAAAAATACATAATAAAAGGATTATTTGATTTACAACAATTAAACTAAACAACTCGAGTTTGCACAAAAGAAATTATTTTGAAGTTTTAAAAAATGTATTGTTCCATTTAAACTTGTAGTTGTTTAAAATAAACAACTCAAGTTTCAAAACAAGAGATGGTCATAACGTTTTAAAGAAATTAATTGTTTATATTAAAATATTAATTGTTTGAAGTAAACAGCTTGGAGTTTGGATTGAAGATATAATTTCCTTAAATCTTATCACCTGAATGTTTATACAGGGTGGGGCAATCTTCTGACATCGGAGGATTACATCGTTGTGGTGATAGATAGAACTTTATAGTTTTGTGTGAGCTAATACAGTTACTGAGAGCACATTTTGAAAATACTTTCGATTCTACAGGGTGTTCCAAAACCACGTAGCAGCACAAACTTACATTTTTTTAAATGGGACGTACTATATTTTGTTTAAGAATCGAAAAGATCTCACCGAGAGCGTTACAAAAATATAGCATTCTAATATATTATAAGGGTGTTTTACAAAGATATTGCCAATTATTAGCAAAAAAGACCTCCTCTTTTACACTCTGCAGAACAATAAATTAAAATAAATCAACAGGTCTTTGTGTTCAAATGTCATACACACATACACACAAAATTTAATACCACTTTATTTGTGTACGTAAAATACTTGTTTTTGACCATTATCATAAAATATCTACGATTTTCCATTAACTAATGCCCTAAGTTTACTACGTCGTTTGAAAGTTTATCAATTGTACTAACAAATTGTAAAAAGACTTATAGGGTGATTCATTTAAAAATTTTGAGATATTGCTTGATTTGCGTTTTGTTTCACCCTGTATTAAAGAAGCCACCGATGAAAAAAGTAATTAATACTAAGCACAGCCAATGATGTGTGTATGACATTTGAACACAAAGACCTGTTGATTTATTTTAATTTACTGTTCTGCAGAGTGTTAAAGAGGAGGTCCTTTTTGCTAATAATTGGCCATATCTTTGTAAAACACCCTTATAATATATTAGAGTGCTATATTTTTGTAACGCTCTCGGTGAGATCTTTTCGATTCCTAAACAAAATATAGTACGTTCCATTTAAAAAAATGTAAGTTTGTGCTGCTACGTGGTTTTGGAACCCCTGTAGAATCGAAAGTATTTTCAAAATGTGCCCTCAGTAACTGTATTAGCTCACAAAAAACTATGAAGTTCTATCTCTCACCACAACAATGTAATCCTCCGATGTCAGAAGATTGCCCCACCCTGTATAACACTACAATTAGTTGAATGATACCAAAGTCTTGTTTGAAATTTTAAACAATCCGAAATTTTAACTTAACACCTCTGTTTGGTTGACTCTGTTCAAACTTCAGATGTGTTTATCCTAAAAAAATTTCTTTTATTCAAGAAAATCTTTTTCAGAGTGAAAATATCTTTCAGTATTGGTAAATAAAAATTCAACTTATTAATAAAAGTTTATTCAACGAACAATTCCAAGTATCATTATTACAAAGGTTATTAGACTAAGAAATCATATCATTAAGTTCCTTCAGGAATATTATCAGTTGACTTGAAAGCACACGAGCAAGAGCAGCCAGGAGATGTGTAATTTGTTATATTACAGGCTTTTTAAATAAACCGTAGCAGGTTTTCTTTCTTTGGGGATGATACAGTATAAAGATGATTGAGGAACGGAAAAAAATTGAAAATTATGAATTACAAAATTGTTATGAGAAGTCAGGATGAATATTGTTTCTATAACTACTATATTTAATTCTAATATCGTTGTCTTCATAAGCAATATTTGATTTATCGAATTCGGCAGAATCTATAATCAATTCTCCCGTTCCAGTCCTATCTGGAAAAATCAATTCAGTCGCTTTATGATATGAAGAGGGTCTTTCAAACCTTAAAATATTGCTGTTAGAGTGAAAATTTGATATTTTCTTAGGAGCTCTGTGTATTTCACCATCACTAATATCGTTGTAATCGCTGATGGGAAATTTCAATAATTTATGCGGTCTGTCAAATGAGAATATATTATTGAAATTATATTTGAATGTATCTTCAGGTATCTCATTGTATTTTAATCTATCGTCAGGAAATTTAATAATTCCGTCCAAGTTATTACTTTGAATAAAAATGCCTGGTTTGTTTTGAATCCTTCGGGTAGAAGATATTTGTTCATTATCACGTTTCTGATTTTGGTAGAATGATGGATCTGGGTGTTGATAATGTTGATCTAAGTTTGCAGAACCAAAACCGTTGAAAAATCTGAAAAATCCTCCATTATGGTTGTTTAGATACTGAATTAACTTATCTGGCTCTGATGGACAGTGAGGGTATGCAGCTTCACAAGATTTTGTGTTTCCTTTGGAAGAGTAACCCAATATAGCTGCTTTGCCGAAGTACAAAAGTGGAGATCTTTCCAGGCCATTCATTGATGATAAGAGCCTGAAACATATTTCATAGCCATGAAAAGAACTGTAAAATCCTAACGAAAAGTTAGTGATACAATAGAAACAACTTAGATATAACATATACTGAAGTACAGTTATCAAGGTGTATTAAAATCAAGGATATGGGTGTATAATAGCCAACTTTCCTTTGCTGTACATATTCAACAATTGGTAATGTCTGCCAATCAGCACGTTCTTCAAATATAGGTACAATCAAAATATTATATAATACTTTGGTTGAGCCAAAGCTTGGGTTTGGGTGAATTATATTTTGGGGGGTGGTTCCCGCTTGCCTGATGGGGGTCAACCACAGATTCATTTGGATGCGGGAGAAAGGGTGCAAAATAAATGTGCCCTTTAGAGTTTCATCAGTTAATACACGTTTCAATTCAGTGTTTGGTAAAATTAGAGGGTCAGTTTGTTCTTCAGTTGAAGTCATGTTACGACTTGCAAACAATATTAATAATACAGTAGATATTGACTTTACCGTACCATTGAGGCGATTTGAAAAAATAATAATGGATTACCTAGAGAACTACGGAGAGTAGTCATTTAATTTCATAAATTTTAATTTCATTTTTATTCTCTGTCAGAATATGGACTTTGTTTTATTAGTACAGACTGAAAAATGTTTTTGATTGTAAAATAGTAACATGAGATAATATAATGGATTGTATAAGATATTCCTGTAATTAGGTTGAAATACAAAAAAAATATTAATTTTTTAAATCAGTGTTATTATTTAGTAATTTAAGACGTTTTTGCTTCTATGGTTATTCAACAAATCATTGATACCTACATATTTTTCTCCAGCATCAAACTCTGATAATTTCAGGTATATTATTTTATTTAAAGTCTTGATTTTCTGTAAAATTCACTGTAATTGGATTTAAATTAAAATTGCTTCTTACCCAAAAGCTATGAACAGGCTATTTTACACGAATATTATTAATATATAATCATATTTGCTTCCAATTTCAATAGCTGCAATGAAACTGATAAATAATTGTTTGTAAAAGTGTCATATTTCAAATTGAACATTTCGTTTAATAAATTACTACGCTATCACCTATTTACTTTTAACACTGCATACCTACTGATTTTTCTGTAGATGAAAACTAGATAGATATACACAAATAAATTAGATTTGCTGTTGGCCAAAAGCACACAGAATTAATCGTATAATATATTATTGATATAACATTAATGCAAACATTCCAGCAGTACTTTAATTTAGTACAAGCCACTGGAGTGCGAACACGAAGTCTATAACAAATAGAACCTGCCAAAAATTAGACCAATTGCGTGAATATTTATAATTTATCCTAATTCAAACATTTATTTAATTTAAAGATAAAACGGTATTCACATACGTTAGTCGCGTAGCTCCTGATTAGGGTTGCCAGATCTGAGTTCAATCATTCCTGGACATTTCTTGTGCCACGAAAAAGAAGATTAAATTAACTAACCACTTTTATTATTGTTGTAATAACATGGTAAATAAAATGCAAATTATAGAAATGATTGTATTTATTCATGTTCATAAACTAAACCATTTTAACTTTGGTAAAACTCAAATTTGGCCATAATTTTTTCAAATACTTGTTACTAGATTTGGCCATCTTTACAAGTCTCTATACATCATTGCTTTGTATCAACGCCATAATCTTTGAACAGGTCTCATCGTAGTTTATTGTAGTTTGCAGTTCGGACTTTATCAAGTCCATAGACAATCTGTTTCGCTCTTTGGTCCATGAACCAAGGACCCAACCTAACCTAATCCAAGCTATTGTAGCTCAAGCCATGTTTCACATTGTGAAAAGCAAATACTATTTCATAATTTGTCATCGCAGTTTCTTCGTTAGTGTCTTTTTCAATGAAAAAGGTGCCGATTGATCTTGAAGTTTGTCTGACTGCCTCCAACTCTTTACGTTTGTTACTATTTGCAATAATTATTGAAGAAGAATAAATAAAGTAGATACCTAATCAATAAAATATATGTCTGTACAATTTACAACTTGTAGGTACTACTTTTAATTAATATTTACTCACTGCAATGCACCGGCCTTCATACTTAATTACGATATATCAGAGTTGCATGAATTGCAAACTGCTGTGAATTCATTCTTCTTAGATATCCAGTATTTAAAATCAGGACCATCTATCCATTTACCATTAAAACCTTGTGGATGGCTGGTCCATGTTATTGGTTTATATTTTACGAATTCTATGCTTTGATCTTTGATCGAAATAAAAAACAAACCACCACACGAGAGCTACGCAGCAATGAATAAGTCGAGTGTCGACTCTGTACCGCGGACGCACAGCAATTCCTGGCTTTCCGGGATTATAGCGCACGATTACTGGACACTGGACAACACACAAAACTCCTGGACAATCCCGGATTTCCCGGACTTCTAACAACCCTACTTTTGACCAAGAAATGAAAAAAAATTTCATAAGCTCTTCGCTTCGTACTAAAATGGCTGTATAATTTAAAAAAGCAGTAAGAAAAAGTAGTAGTTGTCTCTTCTTACTTCACTTTATTTAGAGCATTTGACAACAGAAACGTACTTGTTACACATTTTTGGGGAGTTCTGCTTAGTTGAGATTTATTTACCTACATATTTTATCGCCCAATATGCCAAAATATTACGACTTTGCTATAGATTTATTTCTATAATAGGTAGCTAGATTGTAGGCTTTGACAGCATAGTACTTACCCCAACAATGATTCTGCATTAACGTTTGGTGGTATGTTGAAACCACTTTGTTGTCGACCATATATTGTACCTGAAACGAATATAATTATAATACAGGAATACATATAGTTTTGCGGTATATTAATTATTCTTTTAATTACTTTTTGGACAAAAAAGAGGGTATTTCAATAATACGCTTTTGGAATTTTTTCCAACTGAAATCACTTTATCTATACGCATCATCAAAAAAGTTAGAATATGTCGTTATAAATAATAATGAATGTACTGGATATTTTAATATAGGTGAGCTATGCTAACATAAAATTATCAGTTTTCTACCCAAAATTATAAGTAAAAGTAAGGTATAAATAATAGAAATGTAATACTGTAACAATTTCCCAAAAGTTTAATTTACCACATATCACGTGAATGTTTAAATTGAACGTCAGTGAATGTCAAAGTTTTTTGTTATATTTTCCTAGGAGGAGGAGATTATCTTTATTGGTTACCCAAATGGCTAACGACCGAGGTCTTTCTGCCACAGATTTTATATATTCCTATTTTTTGGTTTATTCGCTAGGCGAAAAACAGTTGTGTCACACACACACACA
>CAJUYH010000630.1:8509-61203 GCA_910591685.1 Galerucella tenella
TTCCGCGACTACCGTACTGTTTAATGTTACGTTTGTTGACGCAAATTCTTCCATTCCATAAGACAAAACTGAAAGTAAAAACTATTTCATACTGTATTTCAAATTCATTGAAAATATTTCTTGTTTCCGCCATTTTTTTTTAATTCTTTTTTATTTTCCTCACCAGCTGATGAAATCAAATTCCCCCAAACTTGCGCCAATTGATAAAACATGAAAAATAAGCCAAAAAATCTGGTAACCAACACATCGGCATTTAATTCGGATAATGTTGAATATGCCTCAGCAACAACCGTTAAATAAGTGCATTTTGCACACCATAGTGGTCCACCGCCCAATCCAACCGCCAATCCACCCGGTATCATTGTCAAAAATTTCGGATAAAATTGTGCACCAATGAATGGCATATAAGCAATAAACGACAATGCTATCGTCCATTTACAGCCTATCCAACTGTATAAGATGAAGAAACAAAAAAAAAAAAAAAGATAATAAATAGACCATTCATTTCATTTCGTGTGCTTAGCATTAATTATTCGCTATACAGCAATCGGCGATGGCCGATGTCTTGCTGCGGTTTTACTGACAGATTAATTCTCTTAAGGAAGATGGATTAACTGAGATAAAGGGGCGACCCATGTGGCCATTAAGTTTGTCACCGACATTTTCTCAAGTACAGATAATAGATAGCATTGTTGAATAATCGCAAAATATATATATATATATTGGAAATAGTAATAATAAATTGTTACAACTATATAACATGTTAATAATTCATTAATTAATCCATTTCATTTTTTTTTCAACACCCTATTATGTTGAATAATTTAGATAATATAAAGAAATATTGCTATACCTTATTATTAGTACTGGCAAAAAAATATTGCTAAATATTAAACTCCCATAGATGGAGGCCAGTGTTGATGTTCCCAATGAGTCATCAGCATTTATTGAACTCTGAAGATTGCTCGCACCCATAAATGCCGTGAAATGTATCATAAATGCGATACCTATTATCAAAATATTTTTTAATATTCTCCATCGTTCTGATGCTTGGAAATTATTTCGCGGAGCAGTTGATTCCCGCAAGTGTGACATCATACAGTAGAATTATTCTTATATTGTTATTGACACCACCTAAAACAGTTGAAAAACTTAAAAAATATTTATAATCTATGAATTTATTATTTGCATTTTTTTGCATTGGTTAATTTAACAACGTAAAAGTTCAGTGCTATAAATCACACATTTAAATTGCCGGACGCATTTGGGTCAAGATAAAACTGAAAATCATTGCATAGATAGTAGTGAGCTAACGAGATTAAATTACGGTCAGTCTCGATTATTTTGTTTTGGATATTAAGTATTAACTATAAAATTACTAATTAACTTTCAAATAATTATTATTCTTCGATACAAAGTGATGCATGTGCGCGTATAGTACAAGCTAAATATCATTGATTAGCCACAAGGTAAACTAAGGCATACGAATATGACACTGTAAAACACAATCCATAATCCAATATAGCAGGATATTGTCTGACGACCTTCAATATCATTTACATTTATCCTTTCAAACACGTGCTTATTCCGTGTATATATACATAAATACATATAATTATATGTCTATTAAAGTAGAAATGAATGAGCTACTTACTTATTTCATTTTCTTATGAAATAATCAATGGAACAAGGAATCGTAAATATTTCAAGTAATCACCGATAAATGAATAGTTTACGTGCGAGAGACAAAACGTGACTGGTCCCCGCGAGAATGAAACTGAATGATCAAACGAATGGACATTCTATCTCCCACTATATTCATTGAAACCATACATATCTATTGATATTACACTGCAAATATAGTTGGATAAAATTCAATGTTACCATTACAAATTTTCGTCAAGCTACCAGATTAAACATCATCATATATGAATATGGTGATAATATTTTTGCAATTATCGCCCTTTACATAAAACGTGTACATAGAAAACAAATGCAGATATATAAACTCTGCAACTTCAAGTTACAGCTCAATATTCCAAATATCCGCCGTACACCTTCACAAGTTAAATTCATATTACGCGTGTGTCGCGTATTCTTACTCAATCACAATTAATGACGCCCCAATTTATAAATTGTATGAATGGTATATAGCATTTATTATATATCGTGACTGTTAAAACGACAAATTAATATTACATCATTCGGTGGCATACATATATACATATACGGTGAAAGCTACAAATTGTGTGTATATTTTTATGTTGAGGCATATATATATATATATATAACTTTGTCATTTTTATATGGATACTCGCGACGCAATGTAATCGAAATTCAATAGTTGTTCACTTTGTTTTCATATAAGCCCCCAATTTTATTCCATTTCATTTATGTCGTTCTTGCTTCACTGCAATTTCACAAGTGCAATCACCATTTTTTATTGATTAATGAGAAAATATGAAAAAGCCGTTTTAAATTGAATGAAAGCATAAAAAAAATAGTTATATATAAACTGTGGTAATATTTGTTGCATTCTCCAGAGAATGGCATATAGGTAGATATACACATGTAGTGGAGATAGTATAGTTGACAATGATGTAGGTGTTGCAATCATGGCTCATGGCATATACGAGTATATATATATATATATTAATAAATATATATTGAGCGCAGCCTTGCATCGTTAACATTTCATTATTACGATTGTAATTAAAATAATTGATTGGGATGTGTTTATACGTATATAGAAATATGCATTTGAGTTTATTCAATGTGTAAAATCCAATAATTCAATAAAGTTTTGTTTCGTTCCAAATGTAACGGGGAAGCCATGGAAATATATAACCAATTTATTTATTTGTCAACATTAACTTGTCATTCTTTGAACATATATTTAAACCTAATAAATGTAATTTGTCCGCATGGATAAACATAGCAGAGTATTTGTTAAGCGGCTCAATGTGTATTATGTGGAATTTGTGGCATTATGAGAAGCGATAATACCATGATAATCCTTAAAGAAGATTATACCCAAGAGAGTCATTATTACGAAAACTGTTGTGTGGCTTATTTTACTAAAATGCCTATAAATAAACTATGATAAGTATAAATAAAAAATATCAATAAAACGATAACAATAAATTCATATGTAAAATATTTTGATTTTTGTTTTTAAACTATTACTAATTGAGATGTATGCAGGTGGCAAATAAAATTTCGCACATAATATACAGCAAAAGTTTTGAAATGCCCGATCGATCATACGATTAAATAATAATTATAAAATGATTATCTCAATGTGTGCAGTTAAAATTAAATTTCAGTATATTGACAATACGAATGTGGATAATAAATATGGGATGTTTCTACCTCGCTGAATTAAATGACGATAAATCAGAAGGCTATTATCCTGAATAATTACATCTGTGCTATTGTATGCTGATGGTGAGAGAATATATTTTTATTTAACTTGATATTTATTGAGTGGTCGAACGCAACATATTTATTGATCAATATATGATAAATGATGGGTTATTCCTACCTTTAATAATTTCAACTGAATTTATATTCAATGAAATTCTATAGAATTATAAATACTTTTTTATTCACTTACATAATGGAATAATTAAACTTTTTATCCTCATGAATAATTATATTAATTTCTATCTATCTGATACTATTTGCTTCCCTTTTACCCTTTTTGTTTTACAACTATAGTAAAGTGTATATATAAAAAATTCCTTAAATTACCTGAATTTAAGTAAATGTATCTATATATATATATATATATATCGTAATTAAAAAAAAAAAAAAATATATATTAAATCGTAACTGTGTTAAACAAATTCAATACAGCATTAAAATAAAAGTTATATATATATTGGAAATAATTTTTTTGTTGAATTTGTTTTTTTTTCTTTGTAGTATACAAAAGTTTATTGCAATACAGATAACGCGCCATAAGAATATGCATATTAAATATCGTGAAAGAACTGTGCTTTTAACGATTAATGGCCAAGACAAAAAAGAGATAGCATCATCCTTCTTTTGAGAGAAATAAAAAAAAATGAAAAGTAAAAAAAGATAACAATGAGAGACGGGCACTTTTATGGAGGGTTCTTAACGTGAGTAAATCATAGTACCTCTCGTTGTATAGTCGCTTCTCCCATCGTCAAGCTACGATTAAGTCGAAATTACGCGCCGCACTCCCTCTTCACAGCTGGCTTATGAACAAGGCCAGGGACACAATGATTTATAGGTCACCACTTGTTCAAAAGTAAATCACTATACCGAGTTGTATCTTCGGAAAACGCAAGCCGCATACAATACCGATACGACTGGTGATATTCGTGGCACAAATCATACACACCATTACTCATACTTTCTTCAAAATAATTTTAATGTAACATGAATTTCATATGAAATATTTTCGTATAAAATTCATTTCTATTTTAAATTTTATTCCTATACAGTATAAAAGCCTCATTATTCTGATATTTGAAAAGTTCACCATCGATTTCAACTTGAAATTTACTTTTGATGAATATTAACGTTTACCTGTACAAAATATAATAAACTCATGTATAATATCATTATATTTAACATGTGACAATTGACTCACAAAAATATCTGCACTATTTTCAGACACTCTGCATTCCGAAAAATATGAAGAAAATGATACTTGTGTATGCACAGTTAGTTTGTTTTCCCTTCGGTATACACGAACCTCGTCATTTCATTTTCTGCAGTCATAGACATTTTTTTTTTCTTTCCCTTTTTCACCTTTTCGTTGCAATATGGATCTATACATTTCACCGGAGGATATTCTCTAGTCGTAAGAGATTATTGAATATATTTATAGGCAATCTTATTTGTACACTTTCTCTGGCATTAGATACAAAATGGAATATATGATCAAAGGTATTACACTGTGTTTGTCAATATATTTATTAATTTCAAGTGTGCGTTCGCTCATGTTGCAGTCAAATTGCCAAATAGCAGCGGTACTTTTTAATATAATAAATAAAAATATACAATAGTAGAACTATTTTTCCATACATTCTATCATTTATTTTTATTCATTTGTCTATTCAATTCTAATTAGCCTTTGTGCTATATTCTTAATTATTTCCTCACATTCCTCAGGGATTATTTAATTAAACGAAGTTTGTTCTCAACTAGAACAACTTACGTTAAACAAACCCTTTTTTATTACTCCCATGAGAGGTCAAAAAGTTTGCAGATCATGCATAGTATATGATAAAACGAACACGTACATTCACAATTGAACAAATATATACATTTTAATATATGATGCCAACTTCAAATTGAATATAATAAAAAGACATTTTAATTTCGTTGTGAATATTAGTTTGAGCAATGAGAACAATAATAAAATGACGGGTAATTTACTCATAATCGATAATTAGCAGCAGTTTAAATGTAAATTACATATACCAATTTACATTGGCTCCCTTCACGTGATTGTTGCCATTAGCAATAAACTCACTGGTATGTTGGCGTTAATAGTTTTCATTAAGTTTACTCACTAGAATTTTATGAGAGAGTTATAATTATCAGGCATCTTTGATTATTATCTGTATACCGGGCGACATCTACTTCATAAATGTTCATTTTTCTTCATTACTTTGATACTCTCAGTAAAACCTACCATCAACATTTCTCCATAGACATACAAATTTCCAAATTACATTACATTATTATTTTTATAATGGAAAAAAAAAAAAAAAAACATTTTTTTATTTTTCATTCAATTTATAATAACAAATGAGACTGTTCAATAAATGAAATGAGTGGAAATACATATAAGAATATATTGGGCGAGAATTCACATTTTCATGACGCAAACAAAATATACACATAACATATCAAGAAACGCTAAATGACCTGATATACAATGGATATAGTAGAATATAAGGGAGATTGCGCGCGACGAGAGGGATGCTGAGGAATAGGTAGGGAAAAGTCGAGCACCCTCGTACTTGCACGTTGAGTTTAGTATGTACGCGCGCTGTGATATGGAATGACCACCACGCGAATTGCTTTGCTCACATTACACCATTATTTCACCATCATACACTATTTACTATTTTTTAATTATTTAAAATTCCATCGAAATTATATTTCAACATTATTGAAAAATAAATATATATATAAACTCGTGGTATTGTGCGATTACGAAACAAAATGGTAATTCGACGAATTTTCTTATTGTCAGTGCAACAATTAACGCTACAATTAATGGCAGTGGTATAAGGGTAAATATCATACTATTTTATATTATTGACAAGCAACAGTTTGATTGGAGATTCTAGGAGAAAATCGAATGTTCAACCATATGAAGTAAATGTTTTTTCTGATATATCAAACAATATAATTCGAATTATTTTTTGGGGTCCATGGAAAACTGCTGTGAATCCTATATATATATATACTGATATTCACTATACCAATGGGAAATGTGAATAATAAATGTTCAAATGCTCAACACGTTATTTATATCGTAAAAAAATACAAGACAGTAAAAAACAAGTTACATTGTGTTCACTCCATTTACTCGCGTAAAATTACTGTGCCCATTACTGGAACGTATTTTCCGACCATGAAGGTACCGATATATTTTTTATCTCTACGTAAAGAAAAAAACTTTATATTTACTTTCATTCGGTTTTCATTTGTACCATATTTTTTGTTCTTTTTTTTCTTCATTATTCATCTGCTGAATATTCTATCACAATTGATGGGTGCGTGCTTATTTTCTGCAACGTTTCCCGAACACCACAACAATAATAAAGAAACATAAAAAAAAAAAACAAATTATATTGAGGTACTCTCGAAGATTGTCTGCTCCCTACATAATGTAATTATCTGAGATCACCTTCCCCAGATGGCACCATTGACACATTGTATTTGCCATTATATCCACGTTTCTTCTATCTAGAATACAGGCTGACTCACCGTCAACGATAAATTGAAACGAAATTAAAGTTAATAATTCACCAGAGTAGATGTAGGATATCTACACTGACAACCGCGAATTTGCGTTTTATTTAGCCGCTTGTCAATTCAATAATTACAACCACCGCGCTGGCATATAATATACAGATGTCATTGTGCTAGTAGAGTTTACAGAGACGAAACAGTAAACTGATAAATCTCCTTTGTTCTAGTAATAAAGGGAAAGGACACGCATCGTTCCACCATGTTAACCCAATAAAAGTGAGTTTTCGAGTTAACACTATCTGCTCCAATCTCAACAGAGACATTGGACGGCAAAAGAAATAAAACGAAATAAAAAAAAGCCGTATCTTCATTTCTGTCTCGCAAAACTTTTTCACTGGTAGATATGGAAAGAAAAAATGAATCGATATACGAGAAACTACAATACAATTATTTTCACGCTGAGTGAACTAATTTTATTATATATAAAGCCATTGTACAGTGCTATATATTTGTGTGAGTGAAATTGCAACAGGTGTAACGGCCAAACACCGTAAAATATTATAAATTCATGTATTTGTCATAAATAAAAATAATTGACATAGTGATAATACTGATAATGCATAAAACGTTTACAATTGCCAGCACATATTGATCTCACAAAAAAAATATTGTGAAAAAATCTGTACATACTTCTCAATATTGAAATTGCTAAAGTTTAATAGTTGTATAAGTAGTATCCTCTTTGAATTTATAGAAATGTGTTTATGTGAGAGTTGAATGTGGAGATTGGTTGAATAATGAGGTTGATTGGGTGAATATTGTTCAATTAGTTGTCGATCCATTTGAACCTTTCATATAGATTTCTATCTCTGGGGCAGCACTCTTATTGAAACCAATGAGATTTAATTAACGGTGGGTCTATATCGATTGCAGCCAATCGCTATCTCATTGCGAATGAGTACCTACGATTGAAAATGGTCTCCACTGGCACCCGTACTTTAAAATGTGTGTACACACGTTATAAACATAAAATATATAGTTGTACAGTCACTATGAAAATAGCAATATAGCAGATACTTCAAATACACCACCAAGTTCTGATTGCTTTGAACTTTGAATTGCACTTTGACTTATATCGCACGTAGTCGCCGCACCATGACGACACAACTCCATAATAAACTCATTTTACCTTTCTCGTCACACATAGCTTTAGTTCATTCAATATCCAAGTACAGTTGATACTCATACTAGTGCTTGGATTAGTGTAACACGACAAAGCTTTCATCACATTATCCCTCAGGTAATGCTATCACTTGAAAATAAATATATATGCACTTTGCGAAAAAATCAAATAATTATTATTATTTTGTCATGTTTGTTTCTATTTTATTTTTTTTTTTACATTAATGGTATGTAGCTGGAAAATAAAAAAATTTCACTGTGTCTATGTATATAGCTCATTAATCATGCTGAAGAATAACTAAGATATCCAGTAATAATATTTGAAACAAGCTCACTATGATAATTGTGAATAATGGATAACTTGAATTTTCTTTTTTTATTCTCTTTCCGTCTATTTCATTAAAATATACGTGCACGTTTTTGAACTGAACTCTCACAATATTTTACTCGACTTGGCTTTCATGTGGCCTAGAATTACAAAAGTGTTTTACGCCCTCCTCATCCTATTCATCCATAACACGCTCACAACTTTTCGCACTTTTTTGCTTTTCCTTCCTACCATTATATAAGCCTTTCATACAATACATATCCGTTTTTTACCGCCATCGTCTATTGCACAGAGTTACGATCCAAAAAATAAGAAAAAAAAAAAAAAGAGAAGAGAAATTCGTAAATATATGATTTATAGTAGCGAATTTTTGTGAAACAATTGAAAGAGTTATTCAAAGTGAAAATTGATTGAAATGCATCGAGATGTATAGGGCGATGTGATCTTTCAAACTTTTCGTTTCCTTTATCGCAACTTTGTCCACAAATAAATTTTATATTTTTGATTATTTGTCCTGACAAAATATACCTACATCTATATCATATTTTATTTGTAAAATAAATTATGTTATGTAATATTGCGAATAGAATAAATCCCCGTATAGAAATATTCAAATCACCGTATACATATTGAATACATCACTGTAAAACAAATAATGAATAATAATCCTATAGGAGAAAAAATATAAGTATATATATTGTGACGTGGTGGATTTTCCGTCCACCACTATATTGTGCGGGACGGGGATGCGCGCGTGAATGACTAAATTGTGTAGTTGAGTACGGATGAGTGTGTGTTTGTTGTGAAGTTGAGTGCCACCGCCAAATAGAGCAGCCGAAGGGAACCCATTCCGGAAGGTAGTCACGTGAGCGATATCGGGTCACTCCGGATGAATCCGAATATTTAGACAATGCGTGATACCGGAGGGATGGGGGAAATAGGCTGTTACTAGGCAAGGAAAGTGAAGAATGAGGAAGGAGACTTCACTTCCGTGGGACCTGTGGACAAGTGAGGACGAGTGTAAATTGGGATCATCGCCAGGAGTGCGGATCATCGAGGATGGGTGTCTGGAGCGTGGCGGAATCAGGGTGACGGCGGATGGGTAGAAGGCGGCGTGGTAGGAAGTGGCAGCTGGATTTGCCGCCCGCGGCCGAGTACAGGGTGCTTGGAAGGGTGCGACCAGGTTGCACGCCACGTCGATCCAAAACATCGTTGTGGACCATGGTCACGTTACCAGTGCATCTTGAGATCGGGCCACAGGATCCAAGAGGGATACCCAGCCCCAGGTATCCCATACGGAAGTCAACAGGGATACTAGACCCAAGTATTCCATCCGGAGGTGTGTATGAGAACATGTACGTGTAGTGATCTAAAATGTGTAAGGTTGTGAGTAACGGGAATGTGAGTAAAGTGAGAAATGTATAGTCCGGAAAAGTACGATGAAAAGTGAAACGTGATTGCTAAAAGACAAATGAAGTGAATAACCTGAATGTGAGTAAAGTGAGAAATGGATAATCCGGAAAAGTACGAGTATAAGTTGGTGCGTCTATCGTAAGTCCACGCCGCGTGGCATTAATTGCGCGCTTACTCTGTCTAGTACTATAAAATGTGTATGGAAACGTAAGTTAGTGGTATGGAAGAGTGAGAGAGTGAAATGTAAGAAGGATGGGAAGAACAGTGTAAAGTATGAAATGGGATAATATTATTGAGTGTCGTGTGAAATAGATATAAGTAAGGATGATAGTAATGTTATTGTATACGGAGGAATGTAAATGTGAAGAATGTAAGAGCGAAAGAGAAGGATATAGAGTTTAAATTGTATAGGGAAAGAATGCGTGAGAAAGATGTAGGTATGATGTGAGTGAGAGAGAGAGAGAGGATGTCAACAACGAGTATGAGTTGCGACAGTCCGAATAGAGTGATTTTGAACGTTCGACAAATTCCTAGCCATATTTGGGCATTGTTGTATACCCGTCATTTCTGCGACCTTGAATGAATAGAGTAAATATAGAAATAGTAATTGTTATGGCTACGTTATACGGACCTTCTGTCCTTAAGATTGATCAATTGAACCAATAAATGTTAATGATAAACTTTTAATATCGAAATAATGATGCGATGTAATATTTCAATGTTGATACCATGACCAGTTTTCCCTAGGCTCTGGAGACAAAACCTAGGGTGGCATCCCTTGTGTTATGTGCATTGGTAACGTTTCGGTCAACTGTCCGGAGGGTTACCAATCACAGGCAAAGTATCGCTGACGGCGTGGAAAAAGCGTGGGACAAAAGAAGCGCCGCCACAATATATATTGATGAAATACATTTTTATTTTACCTTATTATCATATTTTATATTCGGTAAGTCAAGTGCAATTTATTATAGGAGTATTTCATTATTCGTTATTATTTCAATATCGATCCATGCTAATATATTATTAATATCATGCACATATATATTTACAAAGTTCTGAAATTAATTTACCACACATCACCGTTATTGATATATATATATAGTGGTTTATGCGGTGACGACAAGTAAATTAGCCGCCAACTTTTCGCTAACCAATTATTCATTCGTATACATTTGCGCCAACCACCCAACCAACCACACAAATTTGTCATAAATATATTTTTAATCGCACGTCTGAATAATATAAAACGATTAAATATTACCTGCCACCGGATTAAATTTTATTACTCACCGTCATTCTAAAAAAACAATAAAAAAGAAAATTATTAAAAAATAATGAACTATGTATTGAAAGTGAAAAAAAAAAACCAACAATTCTCAAAATTATCGTTAATATCCATTATATATTTATAGAAATGGGTGTGTGAAAGCGGAAAAAAAATTGAATGATAGGAATAACAATATATTTTTTAAAAGTTGATTTCGTCGTTTGAAAAATGAAAAGAGTTATCGTTTTGACATGCCACCCTCTCGCCTCAACACTTCTTGGATAGCAGACGAATGATACAGAGAGTGCGAAATAAAGTTTCATCTATATCAGTGTGAAAATGGACCACTTTTACACAATGACTAAAGCTCCATGATTCATACAGCATTATATAACATATCGTAGAGTTGAAAGAGAGGAAAAGAAGGATAAAACTGCGTTTTCATGTCAGAAATGAATAAATTAGAAGTTTGATAAAATATACTATATACGTGTGGGACATTTTCATGGTTATTTGTTTATGTTTTACTGTCCAAGTCAAATTACACAGCGCAATAGAAATATATGGTATGGCTGACCAACAAGTGGGCATTTCTACTGGCATTGTCATGTGAACTGAATAGCAGTCATGACGTCGCATCATTTTTATCACCATAAACTCAATCATCCCTGGCTAATGGAATAACATGCTCGTGCATTTATTACATGTATAAGTGGACAAATATTCATAAACCAATTGGCTCTATACCACAAATTACGCCGCAAAACTTTTTATCCATTGATAAAAAATTAATACAAAGAAAAAACAACGAAGAAAAAATAAAAGTTTATACGCAGGTGAACATTTTCATGAGAATATTCTTCCCTCTGAATACAACTGTTTTATATAGAACTTAACTTAAGTCACATCCATACATAAATATGTATATATATATATATATATATATATACATGGTAATGTTAGGGAATGTTCCCTTCAAAATATTTCATCATGAGATTCTCACGCATTTTTTTATTTACCGAAATACTGGAAAATAAATAAACTTATTATTTCTGACATAATTTATATATGTATGTAGTATGGTATGATATATATATATATATGCAAATAAAATAAATAACGCTTTGACAATGAATAATGTAAGTAAGATAATAAGTGAAAGTTATGTAAAAAATTATCCTTCATTTTTTTTTCAACAATATTGCAATAATTTATAATGAGACAATATAGTAACGAATAAAATTACGTATATACATATATCAGTATGTTCATAATATAGGTATATATGAAAAATACTGCGAGATTTGAACTCATGCACATATTAATGAATTTCCACCTCATATCCACTATAAAGAATTATTCGAAGTCGCGAAACGTAATCCAACTGAAAGCCAACGTGATATTATTCTGATACGAAATTCTACAGCACGACCAACATTGTCATTTTGTCCATGTTAAATAATGAAACCTAAATCGTGACAATTCGTCGACATTAAGTATCAGAATAATCTTGAATAAGATTCGCCACATTCACACACACATATATATATATATATATATATCTATACCACAAATGGATCTACGTATACATATTATATATCGTGATGATAAATTTATTCACATTTCACGTTTGCTATCACATTGGAGCATACACGTGTATGCTCGAATGCATGCTGATGGAGACAATACATTGGATTGTCATCTTCTAACATAGTTTTCTTGAAAACATCAATTTGACAGCGTACCGACATATTTTTGAAAGTTACAAAGAAATATCTTGCACTCTGAAAATAACAATTCTTTAAAGTACTTTCACATGTTATACGAATACGTTTACATATATAAAATGTGTAAATGAGTTTGTACAGAGATAAATAGGTAAAAATTCTCTACCATCAACACATCAACGAATTGAATTATATTTTTAATTCATTCCTTCATTTTTATTTAAGATTTCATTTAAGATATAATGATACAAGTGAAATAATAAAATTGCCAATAACTGAACTGACTATGCAACTGACGTATATATAGATGGCATGATTAAAATTAAGAATGTGTTTGTGGTATACTTATATGTACACAGAGCATACGCCCTTTTCGTTTCAGTGTCATGATATATTTATATATATGAATAAATCGTGTATTAAAGTAGATGAAATGACATATCGTTCGTCAATATTTATATGCATAACATAGCACATTGATCAAAATTATAATACATAAATATACTTTTTTTCCATTTTTGTTTCATTTATATTCTTTCGCTTTCAATGCCAGCGCCCATAATTTTTTTTTATCCATAGGCTTGTCATTGCGGAATTTAATAAATCCCACCGGGATCTGGCGTATCTTCCAGGCTCTATAGTCATTTTTTTTTTCTTTCTTGCAATGACAGTATATTACAATGGAAATGCCGTGAACCTAACAGAAATATCAATTTGACAAATGAATTCGTGTGAACAGTACCGATATTTTTTTTCCCTCCATCCTACAATTAAACTCGACTATTTTATTGTCAACCAAATGTGTATTATAATATCATAATCAAGATGAGAAGTACCACTATTTATTCTTCTCCCCCGAAATTATTATTCAAGCATCAACGTGAAAAATATCAGTGGACAAAACTGACACTATAAATGATGATTATGAGAGTTGCGAGATCAAAATACAGAAAATAACAAAAAGGAAAATTCGGATTTCTCACAAGGTTGTGTGAGGTTTCTGCAAAAGCCGCAGTACATCTTGACATGTTGTCATCTGTAACAAATTTACGTAAACACTGAAGCTTCATGAAAATATATATAAATATAAAAAAAATTGGAGGCTTACAAAAACCTCTGTCATATAAAAACCAGTTTGGATCCATTTGAACATTGATATAAAGTGCATAGGTCAAATAGTTTAAAATGTATCATAATTTACATTACATAGGTAATTGTTTTCGTTAAATAGGAAACTGGAGTGTTTCTCAACCATAGAAACCATTTGATTTTATTTATTTGCTCTTTCCACACGAATTTCTCGATTTCAAGTGAACTACCCATGCAAACTTTAAAGTGAATGTAAATGAACTGTCTATAAGATTTTTTTTTAATAGTCCCTGAACAATCTTGAGACTGTGATTTCGTGGATTGAACTGTTGAATTTCAATGTAAAGCACAGTTGGTGGTTATATTATACGACAATAACAACCCTAAAGTTTCATCAGTATATAGTGTATACGTATATGTGTAAAACTACATGCATGTTTCCACGGCACTCAATAGTTACGATATAAGACGCTTGGAGCTTTAAACTGCCGAAAAATGCTCTCACGTATAAATACATGCGTACATTCAGTCAATCTACATTTTCAATGTATATGCCATTCGGTACACAATAAAAAATGAAATGCACCAATCATAGTACATATCTTTTTACTCAACCAATGCCATTGTCGAACATTCCATATACATTCGTATCCACACACACACACACACACACACACACACACACACACATATATGCGTATCTGTACACGACGCAAGATATTTTTTGACATTATATAAAATGGCAGAGAAAAAAATGGCAATCAATGTCGACACGAGGCATTTTTTTTTCTTTTACTCCTAGTGATTTAACTGAAAATCTACAGCAGATTAAATGCTGTGCTCTTCACATATTTTTTATTTTTATTCTATTGTCTATTTTCTGCTTTTATTGCAACAATCATCAATACAATACGAATATATCACAAGATAAATGTGTTGCAGGCAACAAAAATATCAATCTATATAATATTTGCAATACATTAATTGACGGATGGATTGGAGGATTTATGGAACAAAATATTTATAGTTATCTATGGGACTATTGAATGAAACGAGTAATATTATAAATTGCTCTTTTGTACATATTGAAGTGAGTTATAGCGGTATAGTGGATGTGTCTCGAGGATATGACAAGAGTGAACTGTATATACGTTTATATGCAGTTAATGAGGGGGGGAGCTTTCAGTCTGTCCTGCAAATAATTGCATAAAAAAATACGTGATAAAGTAGATATTGACATGATAAATAAATATATATGACATCCATAAAACTAACATTAAATATTTCTGCACAATTGTGTGAGTTGGTTAGAGTTTGTTGTAGTGACTCAACATTTCGTTCACTTTCATGATAAATTATGGCAATTGTACTTTATCGTATCGTGGAATATTTCAGTAAATGTATACAAGAGATGCGATTCAACGGTCTTGAAATGTCTGATAGAGCACTCTGGAGACATGGTGGCAGAGTACGAGTATATGGTCATGCAATAAAAGAGTAGCAATCAATTTTTCTTTACCGCACTGGCTTTCGTACATATATTTATGTGTATGTACGTGTGAATGTGATGTAGGTGAATCACAGCTTCAAGAGTGCACTTCAGTGAGTTGATGAAAGCTCCTGAATTGTTCTACTGAGAGTGTTGTTCCAACTACGCACCTAGTGACAATCTAATTTTCATCCATATTTTTTTCGCTTTTTGCCCTTATTCCCTCTCTACTTGAATTTATTCTCAATTATCATGAAAATTTTATGTCAATTTTTTCTTTATCATAAACTTCAGCTCAAAGTTTACTCTTTATTTTCCATCTTGTTTCTTTCAACTTGTTTTATTTACCATTGTCTTCTAACACTTGGTGACAAAATCCGAAATATATTTAAATAGCATTTCACGAAACTTCATCGCTTGTTCGTCTTTCACTTGAAAAAAAAAAATCTACTTCAATTCTTTTATTCATATTTTGCTTGTTGCATAATAATTGTCAATTCAAATTTTTAATGCGAGACGAAAAATAAATAAGTATACATGTTTTTTTTTTCACTGATAATAATGTAAAATCATGAAATGCAAAAAATCTAAATAGTATATAATGTAATTATATGAAATTGCATTTGTAATTAGAAAAACTTGAATTAATAGCGAGTATTATGTATGGATAGAATAAAAAATTTGTAACTAATTTAAAAATTGAATTTTTTTTATTTAATTAGACATTGGAGAACGGTACGCTAGTATTCAACTGACCTATCTATATATACACACGTATAGTATTCCGCCCATTTGTTCTGCATACGCTCAACCAAACTTGGGCCTTGCATGGCAATAAACTTATAACAATGCGCCTCATATCCATGAAAGTGTGGTATTCTGAACTATCTTGAGATTCTGCGCATGAACATACACCAAAATTGCACTCGTTCAAGTTTAGCAGCATCGCCATTGCAAGACTTAAACCGTATACAGGAACACTGAAACATAATAATTCACCCACATAAAATTAGAGGTTTGCCAGCTGATAATCATACAGCAGCTTGTACATATAACTTATGGATATAGTGACGAGCTCTATCATTAGCTCAACATCAAGTTGCACTACAAGAAATTCAATAGTAACTACTTCTCAAATAGTATAGAATATATATATATATATTCAGTGATGGATAGCATCACAAATAAGAGAAAAAAGAAAACGGATTTGTATTTCGAACCGTTCTCACTTTAATAGTTTCAACTTGACACACTGCGAAGAAAAAAAAAGGTTAACGCGAACGAGAAACGGATAAAAAATGTAGTAACTACCTGTATCATTTAAAACTGCAACAAATAATCACAGTTGATTTATTTTTTTTGTTTGTTCATGTTATAAAGTGAGTAAGAAATGAAAAACGGGAAAATATATTTCAAGTTTTAAATAATTCAAACACAGATAAGCATCAAAGATATATACACTGACGTAACGTTATGTGAAATATATGAGAAAGGACAAAGATCTAAGGTCAATTGGACGGTCACAGAAGTAGGAAAGCTCTATAAAAATCGTTCTCTCTGTTTTTCCCTTTGTGCCACAAAACTTGCTGCATAAAGGAATATACTTGAGCTATCTGCGGTCGCATACTCAGGCGCACGTAAATACACATGGAAAACATACCCACCACATGAATGGCAACAAGCTTATTTTTACTATATAAATATAGAGGTATTAACGGAATTGGAATTGCGAATTCCAGCAATGCGAAATTGTGTGCATGAAAGTAACAGTATAACCAACGTATTTCACCACAATAATCTGTATTATTATATATAAGCACATAAATACAAAACGTTATTTCATAAAGAGACAAAAATTTTCGGTTAAAATATTATAAATGTTATATATGAAAAAAATATTATTGATATTTATTTTATTTGGATTCACCATTGACTATGAGTGTGTTTTCCCAATGTGCAATCAATATATACCATTTATGTTGTCATTAGTTAGGAGTAATCTGGGCATTTGCATATAATGCATGAGTAAAAGTACAATTGAAACATTGAAGCGAAATTGAACGATACTTACTTATCGAGTTTTTACAGTTCACAGGAACATAGTAGCTGGTTTATAGGATACATCAGCTGAATGCATTTTATTTTATTGAATTATAATTTTTCATGATTTTTCAACTATATATTTTTTCATAACAGACTTTATGTATTGTTTTAGTGCTTTGGAAAATACACAAAATTTTATAGATAAAGTGGAGGAATTTCATACACACAATGACAATATCACGATATAATAGAAGAGTAACGAGAAAAGATATAAAGACAAAACCAAAAAAGAAAATGATAAAAATAAAAATGCAATAGAGTCTCAAGTGATCATAGAGACAATCAATTAATAGTTTCTATATTACTTCAAATACTCAAACACTTTGAATAAAAAGAAAATAGTATTTCATCATATATAGTTCAATAAAGCTCGTTGACATTTTTTCCAATTACGTTAACAATTCTCAGCTGTACAATTTGAAAAATGCAATATTATATTTATACGTGGTTTCATCTTGCCATATTCCGTAGCAACCCGCATTCAATAAAATTTTATACAATTTGAGATGGAATACGGTGTGTGAGTACCGAGAGACCACTAGTACGCTTTATACGGATGAGAAAAAAATTTCATGCACGTGATCGTCATAGAAATTCAAATACACGAACCAGCGATACCAGCGTATCAACACTTATATGCGAAATTTTATCATATTTATTTGACATTAATTTTGTTCACACTGACATTTTATATTATATCTCACAACTACCACCAGCGCTATTTCTTCTTCAACCCGTACAATAAAAATCCATTGTTTCATCATAATTATACTTATTATAAAAAGTCATAGGATTATATCTGCATTTTGAAGACTTTAATTGCTAATTGTGGTGAAAAATTTTTTCTCAATTAATACCAAATAATATATAATATAAATTCATTGATTACAATTTAACATAGAGATGCGGCTACTCTAATTGCTAATTATCATGAAATTGGAGAATTATTTAAATATTTAATCATTTTCCCATTCACTTGAAATTGTAAAAATAATTGCTATAAGTAAATATTCAACATAGTGTTATTTATCATCATATTTGATGGTATAATATGGGAATGGAAAATACCAATGGGTTTGTGAACAAGTGGAAAAGATAATAAGGGGATCAAATCGATTACTTTCATCGCGGTTGAACTAACGTTGGGCTCCACACCGCCGACATAGTTTATGAAAGCAGCGTAAGGGAGCTCAGAGAAAGCAGAGAAATATTTCATAAGTTGAACCGTAAACGCTGCGTTGGTATTCCTTCATTGTTCCATTCACGATATGATGACCCTATACCCACATTTCATACTGTCCATTCCATATGGAAACGCCTTCATCCCTTACCTACTCCTTTACTCTGCCCTTAAATATCCGCCACTTGGATATTTTATTATTCAATCCAAACATCACTGTACATACCACTGTACACTTACATATTAACCTCATCTCAATTAGTTAATCAACTTGAACAACTCGCTCATCCATTCACATAACATAAAAATATTTTGATACATTTTTTTCAATGTATCATTGACAATAGAATTGATGGTATTGCAGCAATATACATATATGTATACGAAGATAATTCTTGCCATTCATGTTATTCCGCCAACGCCCATATTCACCAAGAGACAGTTGTCTAAACGCTCCGGGGAGGACAATAAAGTTGAGTGGCTCTACACTATCCGAAAGGACTCTCTCATGTCATGCATATACGTTTCGACAATGGTCTACTTTATGGATAGGTATATATCTGGCTTCCATCATGTTCATATAGATATGAAAAGTACCACGTTATTGACACTCAACAACTTTCTATTGTTGTAACAGCACAATGGCGTGTATACTACATACCATCAATGAAATAATGCAATGTTTTTATAGACAACTTATCACTTTCATAAATCTCTATTTTTTGAAATAATTCATTGAATTTTACCCTCTTTCCCTTTTGTTCTTGTTGCAGAATTTAACTATGATCAACGTACCGCCAAGGTGATGCGGCAACACCACAGCTTAATGGCCCTTGTGGCCTTGTTAATAATTGTGATTGACAGCCACGCCCAAGAGCAATTTCTAAACAAAAATAAATCACATATACAATCAGATAATCGTAATTCATCGTTGAAAGTATTTATAAATAATGAATCGGATGAATTTCATGGAAACGGAGGAGAAGATATGAAAAATGAAAGTGCAGTCAATAGCACTTTCAATGAATTCAATTTAATCGCGGAAAAATCAAATAAAATCGCAGATAAGAAGGAAATTGGTGCACAAGTGAATGACCCAATATTTTCATATCCACTATCGTTACACAAACGAAGAATTGTTCGTGATAGATATTGGCAGACAAACAATCTATCGCGTTCAACGCTACCACTATCGCGTGTGCACACAGACATTACACTTTCCCACCTACCAAAGCAATTTGTACGACAACAACAAACTCTTCATGTGCCCACGGATATCGCGATACCCTCGAAAAATGAACAAGTGAAAAGTAATAGATATATGAATAACAATATAAATAAAGAAAATAAAACTTCTGATGAAATCGAGGCGAAATATTCGCATTTGATTGATGTAAGAAATAAAAAACAACCGGTGACTGGCATGTCAACATTGGAATATGAAATTTCAGCGGGGCAAATATCAATATCAAATCACTTTATAAAATTTGACTCGACTGAAAGGAAAAAAAATAAAAAAAATATTAACCAACTACAAATGTCATTAGATGAGGTATCAAATCTGTTCAATAATGAAGCACCATTGACACATTATCAATTATTGGATATCGATAAAGATGCGGAGAGTACTGTAACCAAAACCTCAGACAAAACTTTCAAAGTGCCATTAAAAGTGTTGGCAAAGTCGCCATTGTTGCCATCATCGCCACCATGTGTGAAACCAAAGACAAGTTTGTCTAATGAAGAATCACGTGATGAAAATCAGGTAATTAAACCGATACCATTAGAAGAGTTTACTTTAAATAAAAGATTTCCTCACATACCCATGGCAATCGAAACTTTTTCATCTACACCGAGGTCTAATAAAAAAAATTATCACCAACTTGATTCACAAGTAAACGGTGAAGAGTCATCATTCATACATGATATTGAAAGAGAAATATTTTCGAATAAAGTGATATCAACTGCTGTTGATGGCAATAAATCCTTGAATTCGATAACAAGTGAAGCCACCACGTCAAAGCTTTATGAAAACTCCTCAGCTATCAGTGGACGATTTGACCGTTACATAAAAGTTGTTTTACCAAGTCCAACTTATGATATCACTTCAGTTTCTCAAATAGCAAATCCAAACGGCTCTGATATGGAAGAAGATGGTCAAAGTTCTATGATTAAATCACATTGGGAATTAGCAAATGATGCCAACATTTCGCCAACTATTGAATTATACACCAGTGATAATAAACTGTATGGAGAAGATACGAAGAATATTATTCCATTGAAGACCACTAGCACCATTGAGAAAATAACACGTTCAATTGCAACTGTAACTGCAAAGGATAAGGAATTACTCGATATGGCTGATGCTTCTGAAACTATTTCAACTGTTAACACGCTCCCCACTAGCATTGCTATAAAGCGCAATATTAAACCGTCTGTGTTCCATCATAATGTTGGACCAGTGATTTCAGCGTCGACCACTAACCACAAAAAACTTATGGTTGATAATAAACAACGCACAATTGCCACAGACAATTCTCAAATGTTGCAACGACATAGAATCAATAAAGCGTCATTTGAAGACAATGCACCCGGCCACCGTCCTCATCATGTATCAAACTCACCAATCACCGATAATTTTAACCGCCACATAATAACCAATCAATATCGGTTGTCGATTCCTTTGTCGAATTCGCGCTTTGATATGATACAAAATGGAGTAAAAGTTACAGATATGAATATGCAATTATACGAGGCACATTCATCTGATGGAAATATCGATGAAACCACTGTGAAATTGCCAATTTTAAATAATTCCCAAATACAAGAAAAAAACTGGAAAGATACGATAAGGAATGCGAATGAGAGTGTAGCAAGTTTGATATCATTTTCTCATATAAATGACATCACCAATAGAATGTTAAATGAATCATCGAGTCGTATATCACTTTCACCAGAAAACGTTTTAACCATAGTTCACAATGATACACGAATGTCGGACGATGGTGATGGTGTTGGTATTGATAGTGGCCAGCACGAAAATTTAACGCGAATATCGTTAAATCAATGGCCAGTGAAGCATAGCGCAATTGTCGAGGGTAATTTGGTGCTAGGGGGCCTAATGATGGTTCACGAGAGGGAGGATACAGTGACATGTGGTCCTGTTATGGCACAGGGTGGTGTCCAAGCACTCGAAGCCATGCTTTATACGTTGGACTGGCTAAATGAACGTGACATTGTACCGGGTGTTAAAATTGGCGCACACATACTTGATGATTGTGACAAGGATACATATGGTTTGGAGATGGCAGTGGATTTTATAAAAGGTCAGTGTTACTATTTTTCCCTATAATATTCTTTCCATCTATAGTAATAAAAATATCATAAATAATAATGAAAACAATCACAATGTTATTATTCAATATATGAAAAAATGTACATAATATCGTACCATGCAGTTGCAGTGACTCTATCAGCTATCCGTTGACTTGCAGCAGATTCTTATAAAGATATGTATATATATATATATATATATATATACAGATGTCGTATTCCACGTTTATTCTTTCGTGTATCGCTTCTGCATTACCATATATATGTATATTTGCAGCATACAGCCAGATAAGATTCAAACTTTTTATGGCCAATGCCATAGTGTTTCATATCATTGTACACTCTTTTTGTTTCTTTGTCAATCATTTTGCAACATCCAACAATCGTTTTGTACAAGGAAAGTCGGAAGAAAGAGAATGAAAAAAATACGAGAATCTTTATATGTTTGAAATTGAATTGGGGAATTTTATTAATGATATTTGTACATTTCTTCTTTCTAAATATAACATCGATAGTAATATTATTGCATTTTCTCCTAGAATCCTCACATTTTAAAATAATAAAAAAGACTTTGTTGAATGTAGGTAAAGACTTGGGTAGTGTTCGTTTGCACTAGTCAACTGTCGGTAAAACCTACATCTTTCAGCACATTGTATATAAAGTACCAAATCCACATCGCATCTATTTCTTCGCTGATGATAACATTCTCCTCGACGAGTTTTCGCCTGTATTAAATCGAAAGAGTTACTAGCTGGTTGTAGTAGCGGATGTTATCGACAGACGTAACATATATTTTGCCGAATAAAAAATAAAATTTCAAGCATACACAGTCGTTAGGATTCCTCAAGAATCCACAGATACACAGTAATATCTTGTTAAAATCATAAAATCATTGAAATCTTCTCAAGTTTTTCGTCATATTCAGTCATTAGTTTACCATTACTAACTTAATAATTTCTTAACATCGTAAAATCGTTATAGTAATAAAATTTCCAACCACAGTAATCATTGTATTGAAAATCGTGATTGCAAATGATAAAGCTGTTGTGTCATTTATTATTTTTTTTTCCCCTCTTGCTTATGAACATCATAAAAAATATAAGCTAGTGGATAGGTGATACTGGGTAAGATAACAACAACTATTTTGCAACGTTAATGGCTATAATTTGTCAATGTTTCACTTTATTAACCATCCCAAGTTACAGCCCAAGGCCATTTTTCAAATTCTATCCGTGCAATCTGTGTTCAGAGAAGAGAGGCCAACGCGGAAAACCCGTATAACAATCAGTAGACGTGACTAAAATTCATACAAATTATAATCAATGCTGTACCATCAAGATATAATTAATGAGTTCATTATATACAAGTTCAATCCTCTATAAACATGAAATATATAATTCATATACCAATATCATACTGTAAATGAATGGGGCAGATCCAATCCGCCAATGAATATATAACTACACTTGAAATGCCAGTTGGACGAACATATCACTTATCACCAGCATATAAATATATATATATATATATATATATATATATATATATCATCCTGGCAAACGTGATCGGAATATCCGGACATGCCTATCTAAGTTACGGATATCTGCAGCAATATATGATTATGTCACTTCTATAAAGGGGTCACACCAACTGATTTGACCCAAATTTATCAAATGACAAGTCATTAGTCCTCAGGCACAATATTCAATGAGCAATTCGAAATGCATGTCATCTTCATGTGCAGACACATCCCCGATATGTCTGCTACATGTGCATAATACGCATATACATAATTATATATGTAAAGAAAAATATGTAATGTGTACGGGTGTGTATTATAAGTTATATGGATATATAGGATAGTAAATGTCACTGCCAACAACAAACGCAAAAATTATCTCAACTACCTATTATTATATAATTGCATTGTGTCGTGAAGTTGTCGCAAGTAAACACAAATACGGGATAATTATTTTCTCACAATCATTTGAATAAAGACATGATATATATTTTTTCATTTGTCATTGCTCAACTGTAGTTAAGTGAAGTTACCACTCGCGTATATATTTTTTATGTACTCGAAACAATGGTGTTTATGACAATATAACAAAGTAAAAACTGCGAGTTGCGCGGTAGAATCACACACTCCATTGATGGTGGTGGGTAAAGAGACGTCGGAGGGGGTTGATGTTTGCAAGGGGTAGTGGTATGCGAACGATGGTGGCTCAGTGACCGCTCTGGCATAGAGCTGCGCGTGTCCTTTACTGAGAGCTTTTTCGCGCCGCGTACAAACCCATAACGTTCCGTATAAATGTTCCATGATCGCATTTGTATTTCATTTCATTTCATCACTATTTGCATTTATTCACATAAAAACGCCATTCATTTTAATTATTAAACTATCAAATAAATATTGGGTCGCTCATGAACACAACATGAAAGCAATAGAATTATTTTGTATCACTTTTCAAAATGGATTTAATGTAAAAGAGAATACCTACATGTGTATTATGAATTAAAAAATTTTCTTTTTTGCAATTTATATTTGCAATATTTTTTCACTTTCTCTAATTTGCATGACACATATTATGAATATTATTCATCCATCCATCTACATAGATATGTGAAATTAACGGTTTTATCGTTATTTGAAATAGACAACAGCATTAAAATCATTTTGTATAGGAATTTCATCGGAATGTTCACCTACCTTCGTGATTCTTTGCAATATGTAAGCTCACAATGAAAATTCTCCTCACCATATATGAATCATAATAATAATAATTTACATAAAGAAAAAATTGGAATTATAAATATCGATCGTATATGGTGAATGTCATGTTGAATTATTCATTTTTCCACAATTTTATATTCTTAACTATCTATACTACCACAAATATTTTTCGTTCGATAATTGGCAAATAGCATAAAGTTATATTCAGTATATAAACCATATATTTACGGTTGGTGAATGAAAAAATTCCCAACAACATCCTACGTACGTATCTAATTAAATATATACATGAATAATTGTATTTAATGCACGATGTGTTTTTAATGCGATGAGTTGATAGTACATTGAGCAACATTTTTTCTTTTATTGGATCAAACTCAGTGTTATTACAGGATACTTGAAATAATCATTTTTTCTATAATATTTTCACCATTTAATTATATATCAATTTTTTATCATATTATCGCATACAATAATAATAATGTAAAAATCAATTGTCATATTAGATGTGTATTTCATTATCATTATACCAGCGGATAGAATATTGATGTACCAATAATCCTGTATTCTGGTTTCGGTTAACAGTCAAACTCAAATATGGACATACTTTTAAGACAACAACAAGTAATAGATAGATAGACATACATGGGAGCACAACAGCCCAGTTTTATTGAAGCTCAATTTGCCCCAACTTCAACCAAGTTCACCTTTCTATCAAACGTCAGTCCCTCATCACAGTAGTTTATATTTCACATTATCATATTATCTACACATATATTGAGTAATTCACGATTATGTCGAGAATTTTCAACTAAAGTCGATTTTATTATATTATTTCCGTGTTATCGTAATTTTATTTATCTGAAACTTCGATCAGTTCGATATAACTTTAATGAGAAGAATAATTGATCTATGAGTAATATTGGTTGTAGCAATTAAACCAAATCTGTTCAATTGCTTTGACATCAATTCGATTCATATACATCTATATTTCTTCAAAGTTTATAACGAGTTTTAGAATATGTGAAGCAGGAGGAGTTCATAAAAAAAAAAAAAATGGGTTGCACATATCGAGTTTCGCCATGTTTTTTTTCCTCATGTTCTTGTCACACTGCTTCACCTTACATCTAATAGTAAATATTATAAATTATTGTATTTCATAAATTCGTAAGATAGTAAAGAAAAATATCAAATTCGTAAAAATAAAATACTCAAGTTTATTAAGAGAAAAAAAAAGTCAAACATAATATAAATGTTGAATAGTTTTTCGTGTCATTCAACAACATAGAATAGTTTCAATACTTTTATTCCGTATATAAAACTATTGCCAGTGTGTCGATTTGACAACTTGGAAAGTTCTTATATACATATACATATATATATATATATAGGTCGACAGAAAAATAGTTGAGGCGTAATAATCGGATAGAAAAATATACAGCAGCATATTATTTGAGTGATTCAATATTTTGATATCCCATAGTTCTTCAGAGCGTTAATTAAATTTCTCATATTTAACAAAATAATATTTCACGAATACAAACTTTATGCAATACATGAAAGATAAAAGTGATTAAGTATCGTTGAGAATTGAACGAAATGATAATTGCATATCTATCGTACCTAATGTATTACTTCAATGCCATTGAAAAACAAAAATGATGTAATTACATTAGAACTAATTAAGAGAACGCCATCGTGAATTTTCGATTTTTACAACTATGAAGTCATGAAGCATTGGCTTCTTACGCTGGTGTTGGGCTGTATTTGCCATCATTCAAGTGATGGCCATAGAGCAGTGTCTTTACTTAATTGGCTGACAACGTTGGCAGATGAATATGACGATAATGCAATGAAAAATGGCATTGAATTCATCAATGAAACATCAATAAATCAAATAAAATATTTGATCGACAATATTTCGCCTCCAATTACATCAGATCTCTTTACTAAAGCAAACAAGCAATTTTATGATGATAAAATGCATCATTATCACATAAAAAATCCTCGAACGCATCATAGCATTCGTCATGGCAATAGATTGTTTCGCTCTATCGATTATAATTCACGAAAATTTCATCAAACCAATTGGCCCGTAAAAAAAGAAGCCATCGTGGAAGGCAATCTCGTTCTTGGTGGTCTCATGATGGTCCATGAACGCGAGGACTCGATCACTTGCGGTCCAGTAATGCCTCAAGGTGGTATCCAAGCCCTCGAGGCCATGCTTTACACATTGGATTGGCTCAATGACAATGAAGTAGTGCCGGGTGTTAAAATTGGCGCACACATACTCGACGATTGTGACAAAGACACTTATGGTCTTGAGATGGCAGTTGATTTCATTAAAGGTCAGTACATAAAATTCACATAGACTCCACCCATACCTTTTTGTACGAATTGTTTTCATCTCAAACTAACTAATTTAGTTAGTCCAAACATATATGCTAATTGGATAAATATAATTAATGTATGAATTAAATTGTGGTATTTTCCACTTTTCATATTCAAAATAATATTATTATAATAAGTAATAATAAGTAAATAATGAAAAATGAAACTGCAGGACGATTTCAACGGTTCATGTATTCTATTTTTGGTTGTTTTATTTGAGGAAACTTTTATATTTCCCAGCTACATTTTAATTAAAATTTATTGCTATGATCAAACTATTACGTGACTTTACACTATAGGAGTCGAATAGAATTACCAAAAATAATATGACCACCATCAACTTCGACACTTATGTGAGAAAGATGAAAGTAAAGATATTTTCACTTTTTTTTTTACCTAACTTCCTGTCATTCTCAACACAAAAAAAATATCGAAATGGCGAAATAGAATGTCAGTCACTAGGATTTCTCCTGAATGTAGTTGAACAGTAACGACAAACCCCCCCTCCCCAAAGACACAATGAATCTGTCAATAGCAAAATGGCTCACTCACGTGAAAAATATTATATTGAATTTAATGAACGGTACTTCGAAGAATATTTACGTATGAGCCAACGGCCGCTCCGGAACAAAGGATATTTGTGCTATATTGTTAGACAGCAATGGATCAACCAGTTGATATTGAAATTCTCGCGTTCCACTCCAAATTTGTGTTATTAAATTTTTTTTTCAAACATTTTTCATCCTGTATAATCTGCAAGTGGATGATTCAACAGCTGCTACTATACTATTATCCATACTATTGATCTCCTGCATTATGCAGTGTGACTTGGTGGAATGTAGCAATATGCTTTTGAAATAGGACGATATATTTATATATATGTATTGCTGAGAGCTCTTGCACAACACCCATTGTAACACTTATGCGCATTACGGCAGTATAACTCGTCCATTTCCGTTTCGTCATTTCAAATTCCGATACACACTTCGTGAAGTAAACAACGTCGATACCTGTTTTTCGCATATTTATATATATATGCATATTGCCATCGGACAGTATATTTAAATTGATTCTTTTTCACTACTCATAGTTTCCACTATATAATACTCAAACTCCTTTTTTGTATTTAATAAAAAGCATTTGTTTAATATATATCATGAGTATTTGTTTAGTGTGCAGTTTCCAATATACAAACCAGAATCTATTATTTTTCATAATAATTCCTTAAAATAACTGACTTGTGACTGTTAAATTGTGAAAATCACATTGTAGCTAAAAATATGACTTAAACGACAGGAATATAATGTGACTTGAGTGAGAGAATAAATGTGGCTTTATATATATTTCGTTACTTCTAGAACATAATGTATCCAAGAAGTTAATAATACAGATAGATAATTTGTGCCACTATACTACCCTCATTTTATTTACTTTTTCTTCGAATTCGCCCTATTGCAATACTCTCATTTAATTATTAATGAGATAGATAGGGTGAGTCATTGTAATAAAGTTTTTGGCTCAATTGTATACAACAATGTCGAAATGACTTTGAAATAGAGGTGTATTGTCAATCATCAATTTAAATTTCGTACGAACATGGCAACTCCATTTCGTCTAATGCCTTTAGGCTTTTCCAAGAATTAGAACATGAATGTAAATGCCAAATGATCATCATATGCGAGGAATTCGCTTTTGCTTTTTCTCTTTCATTTTCCATACCTATATAAAACAGTTGCGAACAATTAATTCGACGGTGCTCACAACTGGAAATTCAACGAAGCATTGTTCCAAAACAATGAAAATTGTCTATTGCCTCCCTACTATTTTCCCAATAATACATAACGACTCATACAACAGTAAATAGTACGCATATACATATATATATATACCTATATTATTATTATTATTATTATTTGCAGACATACGAGTGTCGATGATTCAAATGCACCGTATATATGTATGGAAATTACTTGGGTGTATTATTCTCAACACTCCAGATCGCTCCACACATTTATTTTTACATTTTCCAAGAGAAATTATTCTCAATGCATATAAATCTTAAGAATAATGTAATAAGATGAAAAATACCTTTAGGTCTGTCGCATTGCATTATTATATAGATATTTCAGGAACTTCGTGATAATACAGAATATTTTTCTCATACACTCTGATACGATGTAATAATATCGGGGGGTATATAATAGACTTATACGTTTTTGAGAGACACGAAAACGACCAAAACAAAAAAAAACAAAAACTACAATATACTTACTGTATGGTAATTCGAACTGACAGAGAGATAGAATCTGCAACACCTCATATATCTATCTATATATGCATATTGTAGTCATGTACTATGACTGACATAATCGTAAAGTCAAGGTATATTTGATATTTTTGAAAGTTGATACAATTTCATAATGAAATGTTACGAACAAATATAATATTTTTACATTTGATATTTCATATATCTCATATTTATTATATATTCCGTATATGTATAATATTGCGAGAGAAAATTTAATTAATTGTATTATACTTAGTGAATGCTAAGTTTTGCCATATGGCATTTCAAAAACTTTCTCATTCCTTTTATCAATAATGCTACGTTGGCAATTCAGTCAAATTCACAATACGACTTTGCCTCGTATATTAACCGACATTATTCAATTTTATTCAATATTCATTGTCCCCTACAACATCAAGGAGGTTTCCAACCAATGAAATTCGTCATTCAACCCCATCTGTTCAAACAACAAATAAATATTATGAACTCAAAGCTGAATGAATTGCTAAACTTTAACAATAATTGAATGAAAAACAATTTATAAAATTCGATTCATTTTTTTTTCTCACCCTCATGAAATGCCTAGTGGAATCGATATCTAATGTCCACTTCAATCTATCAAATGCGATAAGTTAGAGCGACAGCGATGCTAAAATGCAAAAAACATAATTACTATGTGCAGCCACTACTGTAATATAATGTGGCGTGAAAGCTAAGGGAACAAATGAGCGAAAGAGTGAAAGAGACGAAAGACAAAGTTAAAGTGGGGGAAAAAAAAATGGCAAGAAGGTCTTTATAATTTGCAATTGCATACCATTTGCCCAATTACAATGAGCACGCTATGTTACATATATATACGTCGTTTCTATTGGCCTACCGTACAATCTTGTTTGGACGCGACGGTGTTGCATGCTCGCAAATTTACTAAACATATATACAGAGGGAGAGGAAGTGGGAGAAAGAGAGCGCGAGAGAAAATGTGCGCATGTGTGGCAACAGCAGTTTAACACGGACTCAACACTATTCAGTGGCGAAAGCTGGTGGTATACATACGTATTGCAGATGAGAGCGCAATAGACACCACGAACAATATATATTGTAATATATTGTGACTGAAGGAATTGTCAGTAAATTGATAACATTGATTTTGTGTCTCAATCAAAAGTCCCATGAGAACAATTATTCAATTTTTCCATATACTTCATCAATTCAGATGTCTTAAGTATAATAAGATAAAAAATGAAATGACGTTCATACCCAATTATTAATACAACGATTATTTCTATATACTAGACAATCATATAATACAAATGATTTTTATGCGTTCTACTGACAAAGCACTTTCTAAAGTAGTATTGAGAATGAACTAGTCAGCATTTGTTCGAAGCTTCATCACCCGCATACGTTGAAAACTGTTTGAAAATCAGCCATCTAAGCTTCGTAGACGTTTATTAATCATTTTCTATATAAATTTGTTGAGATTAATAAAACTTAAGTTGGAAAAAAAAAAAATAATAAAATTAAATTGCTTAAACTGGTTTTTTATTCATGAACAAGTTTTTACCCCTGTTTTTATATCGCATTCCACTGCTATGTCGAATATTATACTATACCGATTGATTGTACGAGGTTTTTTTCATTGTATAAACTACCACCAGTTTAATTAAAATAATATGGCACGAACCAACAGTATGAAGAATAATATAAAAATAAAATATGAGACATATGTAATGTCGTAAAAAATGAATAGAAACAACTAAAATTAATGTTTTATTATCATTTTAACATATATATGCATTGCCGATGTTTTTAAAACCCAAAAGCAAAAATAAAACATTGGCCGTTACATAGTCGATGGACTATGCGTAATTACATTATGTATCTTTTTCTTTTTTTTTTTATATAAACTCGAGCGCCACGATGGTATCATGAGCCCACTAAAGGCACTACCTTCGCCACTCTAAATTGCGCAAAAACTAATTATAGTGGCGGCAGTTAAGGTAAATAACAATGAAAAAAAATAGGGAAATAAAGGAAAAAAGTGAAATAAAAAGCACGTTATCAAAAATTAATTTATTACCGTACTACCTGCTCGTTGGAAATATTTATTATATTTCACATTACACTGATATAACAATATATTTATTTACCCCACACTTTTCTCAGTTTTCTCAATTCGCTCAATAATAACTGAATAAATTTAATGCCAAAATCACTATAAATTGCCAAAGTTCATTAACATTAGTATTGATATACACATGTGGCAAGGGAGAAATAGGAAAAACAATTCAACTGACTGATACACTACATTGACATATATGTATGCGTCTCGCCATCGCTTCGAAATATCCCTAATTTTTTTATGGATATTCCAAAATGGATACTGAAAACACAACACACAACGACACACTTTATCACAGCATACGTATGTAACGATTTTCTATTTAAATATATGCATTTGTCATTTAAATTCCGAATTTCGCGTTATATTCCCGACGGGCTTTTCTTTCAATGTCTCTACATCGTTGCTTGTCTTTATACGATTCCACACACATTCTTGAACATCAACACCAATTCACATTTCAAGATACACTTGAATATTATATGCATTGCGGGCACACATTTATAATATGAATATTAATTGCTTAAGTGTATTTCCAGCCATTAACATATTCGCAATTTTGTGAAACGTCTCTTTTATATAATATAAATACATGTTTCAATGTGACGTTTGAAAAATCTGCAGTTTGTAAAATTTCCAAAAATAATATAGATAATATAGTAAATATTATAAAATATATTTGCTACTTCATTTCACAACGTGAATTTCATGTTTAGTTCAGAGAAGTCTCTTCACTATGTTGACACCTTTCATTATCATATCTCATAATAATTACTTTAACATGCAAGTCAATTTGCCACCTCGACATTTTCAATACATTGGACATAGAGATCATAAGAAATCGTGTTTACATACGAGTATTTTCAATTTTTCAATATATAATTATAAATAATGATATCATGCATATTTCTGTGACATTCTTTTAATCTAAATTACACGTTACTGTACACCGTTATAGTATCTACACAGCCTTTCAAACGTAATATCCAATACCGTTCTCACTTTCGTCAGGGTCGATGTTTCATCCTAGCCAACAAATATCACATTTCACAGTGTTGGTTCCAATCAACGCCCAATCTTTAATCTTCAATACCACCACAATCCACCAATGCTAACCCATTATATGGGTACATAAGAGTCATCGTATTTCAATGATCTAAAACAACTCCCATCAAACATTATACCTACACATTTTAATGATAAAAGAAATGAGTGTAAAAATTATTTATCCAGTTTAATACGGCGGGTGAATTTTTCGAAAGATCCAAAACAATTGAGCAAATTAATTATATTCCAAAAGGGAAATGAAATATTGAAATAATTGTCTGACAATTGAAACGATATCCTAAACAGTAATTATGGACATTGCACGCAAACCCATATAGAAGTCCATTATGTATTACGTGTAACGAAGGCATACACATATATTGTTTTGTAATACCAACATCAGAGTTTACTATCAGTAACATGGGAATCCCCCGTATCGTACGATACGTATCCGCAAATAACTAGTAGCATTATATCACTTTATCCAAATGGAAAACATGAATCTCACTTTGCACAAGCTGTTTGGTTTCATTTCGAATTATATAAATATTTATATCTTGTTTTTATATTTATAAAAATTTCAAAATAATTTTTTTTTTTTCACAATAAATTTACAATAATTAAATTATCATATAGGAATGACCTAATAACTCATTAATATATTCCTATACATAAGAAAGGTTGCAAATCACTTGAAATACATATAGAAATGAAGGAGATATATACAGAAAGAGAGCATTGAATTACTACACATTATTCAATATCGTTCAATGAAAAGTCTTTTTGTTTGATTTTTTTCAATATTTTCACCATTTATTTTACATTTTCACTGATTTCGCAAACAAATCAAATTGATTTTACGAGTTATTCGATTTAAAGTGCCAATAAGGAAGTTACGATAAGGGGAAATCTAACACACGCACACACACACACACACACACACACCAACAGACATCTAAGAAATTGGATAAGCATCGGATGAGACTGACGGCTGTAAATTACCGTAATATTTCACCTACACCGTCAATCACGAATGCTGTAAGCAAGTGCCGGCAAGGTCATTACTCTCAAGGTATAACAATAACAATACCATGTATATACATAGACGAATACTCCTACAGGATGATTCAAATATTTTCTGTAGATTTGCGGTGGTAGATTGAAGACGAGCCCTCAACAATTAAATGATAGCCACACTAACCCAAGAATTAACGATTATTCAACCCATTCGTTATGAGATGCCAAATTAACGTTGAGCATTCACTAATCATGATAAGAATTCTATAGGAATTAAGCTTTATCGCCTAGATACCAACTAACTTTTTCATTTTCAAATAAACCAAATATAATCCAAATTTTGACAATGATTTTTATCGCATTACACTCGTGTATTGTATTCTTCTCCATATAGTATATAGCGCTAATTTACCAATAATCAATCATAATATTTCATCATCATTGTTGTCACAGAGATTCTATTTGAATGTAAATTGATTTACAATCACGTCGGGATAAACCGTAATGCATTGGCATGTCACATCTATATTGATTTAGTGGATTTCAACAGAGTACATAATAAAAGTTGCTATACAAACGTATATAAAAATTTGAAAAATAAATCGAAAATATTTCAATTCTCATTTTAAGTTGTGTACATATGTATATTTGAGTAAACAAAATGGACATAAAATGTCTATCAATTACAAATTATGGTATTCATTAAGTAACGATATAATTGGATTCTTTTGTTAATTGGATGAATCGCGTTGAAAATTTACATATAGATCAATCAAACTCTATGTTAATTAAACGAAATTTTGGGTAAGGCTTGATGTACTTTGGAAATTACAGAGAAATTACAATTTGACAAATGCTTTGAGTTGTTACCGTGAACATGCAACACTTGAAGCATACCGTGTGTGAATGCACTAATTTGTTGAGATGTATATAACTGCTAATTGCATGTGAAATCGCACATACTGTCGTCGTTCTATTGCGTCTACATCCATGGTTGGTAACTCCAAAATAAAAGGAAATGTAATATACAAAAAACAAAGCAAAAAAAGAGAAAAATATTATATGTTTTAACATTTTTTTAGGGACACACGCGAAAAATTTCAAGGGACGATGCACGCAACTACAAGGTGCTCATTGAAACGCTACGTGTGTAAATATATATATATATAATAAAAACTCTTTGTTACGATAAACAAGGATCTACTGAGGAGCAATTTATATTCTCATTATGGCTATATATGCACAAAATCCCGTTACGTTCATTTAGAGTGTGAACAAAGTTTTGTAATTATTGAATGGCTTCGACTGATATACCAGACCGCACAACATCGCAACTTTGCAAATGTCATCATCACCTCACTGATAGATAGGTGGTGCTCAACAAGAGAGTACTTTCACTCAATACATATATTGACAAACGATAAATTTTCATCATAAAATATATTCCGAAAACGTCTTCAAGCACCCTCAATCGCTTTCTATTGTAAATGTCCCGCATATTGTTATTCGTTTTACGTCATCTAATCGACATCTTTGTCATGAAATTTCTGTTCACTGTGCAAAAATCTCGTTTATCCCTGAAGGATAAGCTTCTATAGAAGTTGACAGCTAGTAACTAAATCCCAAAGAAACTTGGGAATAACTTTCATCAACCCTTGTCTCTTTTTCACTGCCATTCTTTCTCTCTGTCTTTCTCTCTCTCTCTAGATTTGGTCTCGTCATTTTCGGGGTGGAGAATCAGATAGGTGAAATAAACCAACGTCCTACCTATCTCATCTTTTTCCACACTAAAAAAAAAAAAAAAAAAAGAATCAATATCATGGTCACGTTTCAATTGCACATCCCATAATCCCTAAACTCACCTGCTATCGTGATATATATTTGACAAATAAATATTATATTATGTAAATAATAATTGAGCACTGATTTTGTTTTATTGAGATGATAAATATTGCGATAATTAAGAATTAATGTTTTGGATAAAAATTAATACTCAGCAATATAAAATATTTGTTTTTACTTTAAATTTAATTAAAAACGCGCCGTTATAAATTTATATAAACATATATATTGTTTCCAAACTCATTCACTACATAAAAATAAATATTTTGCATCATACTCTACAATTTTGTCTTGTATATATGTATATATATATATGGCAGTTACTTTGTAGCGTGGAACTTTTGAATGAAAACTTACCAAGCCGCATATAAAGACAAAGAAGAAGCCACAGAGTATGAATATTAGTTGGAAAAATATGTATGAAGGAAAAAAATTAGCAAGGGTACAAGCTATACTGTAAAATTCAAGTAACACAACTCATACATAATAAAAAAAATATATCTAGCACACAATAGTCGAAATACTATTGTTCGTTTACAAATAATAATGAGATAAAAGGTTAAAAACATTTAACCTTGATAGATCAGAAAATATTTGTCAACTAAAATATAGAAACAAGAAAACAAATAGGATATCGAGTCAATATCATTTGCTTGAGTGAATATATATGTATGTATGTAGATATAGATAGTTAATAGACAAACAACATGCTTGACATGTGAGTGATATATGTATTATGTATCTATGAGTGAACATTGAGACTGTATATAGGTGTGGTTCGGATATACTTATATATATATATATATATTGTGACGTGGTGGATTTTCCGTCCACCACTATATTGTGCGGGACGGGGATGCGCGCGTGAATGACTAAATTGTGTAGTTGAGTACGGATGAGTGTGTGTTTGTTGTGAAGTTGAGTGCCGTCGCCAAGTAGAGCAGCCGACGGGAACCCATTCCGGAAGGTAATCACGTGAGCGATATCGGGTCATTCCGGAGGAATCCGAATATTAAGACACTGAGTGATACCGGAGGGATGGGGGGAAATAGGCTGTTACTAGGCGAGGAAAGTGAAGAATGAGGAAGGAGACTTCACTTCCGTGGGACCTGTGGACAAGTGAGGACGAGTGTAAATTGGGATCATCGCCAGGAGTGCGGATCATCGAGGATGGGTGTCTGGAGCGTGGCGGAATCAGGGTGACGGCGGATGGGTAGAAGGCGGCGTGGTAGGAAGTGGCAGCTGGATTTGCCGCCCGCGGCCGAGTACAGGGTGCTTGGAAGGGTGCGACCAGGTTGCACGCCACGTCGATCCAAAACATCGTTGTGGACCATGGTCACGTTACCAGTGCATCTTGAGATCGGGCCACAGGATCCAAGAGGGATACCCAGCCCCAGGTATCCCATACGGAAGTCAACAGGGATACTAGACCCAAGTATTCCATCCGGAGGTGTGTATGAGAACATGTACGTGTAGTGATCTAAAATGTGTAAGGTTGTGAGTAACGGGAATGTGAGTAAAGTGAGAAATGTATAGTCCGGAAAAGTACGATGAAAAGTGAAACGTGATTGCTAAAAGACAAATGAAGTGAATAACCTGAATGTGAGTAAAGTGAGAAATGGATAATCCGGAAAAGTACGAGTATAAGTTGGTGCGTCTATCGTAAGTCCACGCCGCGTGGCATTAATTGCGCGCTTACTCTGTCTAGTACTATAAAATGTGTATGGAAACGTAAGTTAGTGGTATGGAAGAGTGAGAGAGTGAAATGTAAGAAGGATGGGAAGAACAGTGTAAAGTATGAAATGGGATAATATTATTGAGTGTCGTGTGAAATAGATATAAGTAAGGATTATAGTAATGTTATTGTATACGGAGGAATGTAAATGTGAAGAATGTAAGAGCGAAAGAGAAGGATATAGAGTTTAAATTGTATAGGGAAAGAATGCGTGAGAAAGATGTAGGTATGATGTGTGTGAGAGAGAGAGAGAGGATGTCAACAACGAGTATGAGTTGCGACAGTCCGAATAGAGTGATTTTGAACGTTCGACAAATTCCTAGCCATATTTGGGCATTGTTGTATACCCGTCATTTCTGCGACCTTGAATGAATAGAGTAAATATAGAAATAGTAATTGTTATGGCTACGTTATACGGACCTTCTGTCCTTAAGATTGATCAATTGAACCAATAAATGTTAATGATAAACTTTTAATATCGAAATAATGATGCGATGTAATATTTCAATGTTGATACCATGACCAGTTTTCCCTAGGCTCTGGAGACAAAACCTAGGGTGGCATCCCTTGTGTTATGTGCATTGGTAACGTTTCGGTCAACTGTCCGGAGGGTTACCAATCACAGGCAAAGTATCGCTGACGGCGTGGAAAAAGCGTGGGACAAAAGAAGCGCCGCCACAATATATATGTATATATATATATATCTGAGAGACACTGAGACAAAATGATAAAAGGGGTAAAACAAAGAGATGATATCGGGTGTATGTTAGTTCAATTGAAGCGTGTGTACAATCAACATCCCTCTGTCAAAGGACAATTACATTTTCACCTAACAAAGCATAGCACAGCTACACGAATACTGTTTAATTATTTGAATATTCATTTCTATTGTGTATAAGAAAATTTCTTGAGCATAAACAGAGAGAAATTTATGACAATAAATATTTATATCATCTGGACATATCTAAAATCAATATAAAACATTAATTTTATTTATATGTATAGAAAAATAATTTTTCTCTATCTTTACTTATTTTTTTTTTTTTTCATTTTTATTCTTTCATTGTCCAACTAAATACATGTGCTCAACCTATCACAAAAAAACGTAGATTCTTATCTCTCCTCCATCGATCATTTTCCATCATAATTTACCAAACTATACTTAACTTTTTTGCCTCCTTCCATCAGATCTACGTATATAGATACATATATGATTCATGCGAGATTATTCGTGGAAAAAAATTAATAAGATAATTGAGATAACAAAAAATTATTCTACTTGTTCTTCCATTTTACGAAAAAACATATGAATTTCACCACCAATTATTATGATTATCATTTTATCTCCCTATTCAATAGCACTTATGCAACTATTACCGGTAAAAATAATATTGCCACATATACAAGAGAGTATAGAGGTGATTTCTAATATAAGATTAAGAGAAAAAAAAAAAAAGAAACTTCAATATACAACTTGTGTATAAAAGTGCGGTAAGTGAAGAATGAAAAAAAAAAATATATTAGAAGCTGGGCAAAGACGATAAGAAGTGTGAGCTGTCACGCGTGGTCGCCTCAGTGAACCTCTCTCACCTATATGTGTCATACGGGTGATTCACATTTCAAGTTCATCGATACATCTTGCTGATTTCATAATGCCAAGAGGGATGATGGAGAAAAACAAAATAAATGAATCGTAAAAAAAAATCATGACAGGAAAAAAAAAATTATCCACTGCCTGTCAAGTACTTGACATACTTTCCAAACACAGTTCATTCGACCGAATTATTAGATGATAAAAATATATATAAAAATACCGAACTATTCATTCTATTGCATGACTGATAAACAAAGTCATATGTATATATATATATATATAAAAGAGATATTGCATACATATTGGATACATATAGTTACAGTGCTGGTGCAGTGATTTATGAAAGTAATTGTATCTATCTTCATTCCGAATCAAATAAATATTTTGATGCATGGTAATTTTATATTTTTTTATTTTTATTTGTTTAAAAAAAAACTTCTCCCTTATCATGAATTTAACCACATAAAATTAAACGATGTAATAAAAATTTGTCGCCAACAATGAATGCAAAAACTCGTCAATATTGTATTGCAGCCAAATTGGTAAAAATATATGGACGCCAGTACTGAAGCAATATTGCAGACTTTCATATATTATTCCATTTATGCTACTTATTTGAAAATGGAAGGTGATTTTCGTAGAAAAACTATAAAATTCTTCTTGTCGTATTTTACCGTATCTCAAAATTCTCAAATCACTATAAATCCAATGCATCGTCTTAAAAACGAGTTTTTGATCTCAACCTGGAAGCCCTCCTTCAAATATTAAGTTACGATCTTGGAATACACATATATGTCTGCGTGTGTGTTTGTATGTGTGTGTATATATATATATATGAATATATAGATACTGCTGACGATATGGCATGAACGGGGTGAGAGAAAAGAAAATAATAATGTAGTCAAGAAGAACACGTCTCTACCATATGTCACATGGGAATTGGATTATAAATGGATTTCCCTATTTTTATTTCATTTATTTAATTTTATTCCTCTTCTTTTTACTGCAAATAATAACAAAAATTCTATTCATCATAATAATATATATAAATATATCCATTTGATGTACTAACGTGAGTAATTTTCAAAATCAATTTATTGAATATGACTAAAGTAATATGAACCTAACTATTAGATATTTTGAATCATTATAAATTGCGAATATATGATTAGTGACTACGTCAGCTGGCGCAACATAATTTGGAAAACATCGATAACCCAGACTCGATAAGAGAAGCTTGCCAATTATCCCGATATATTCAGAGCGAGAGACAAAAATAGTATGGCTCATTTCCCTCAATTTACATTGGATTTTCAGGGAAACTATCAACACCTGATGCTCAAGCAATTTATGCGTGGTATTTGAAACCTCAAAAATTGTACAAACATATTCATATTTTACTTCATTATCCACTGTGTAATGCTACAGAAAATAACATAAAATTCATAACACTTTACAATTTCACAAGTGACGCACTTTTATTACACATACACTCCTCAAAAATATACACGGGGATTTATGTATGTTCATTTGGAGTTTAATCGTAGAATGTCAGTTGCAGTACACGTTGAAACTGATAAATAAATAAATAAATTTATTGTGTAAATATTTTTAATTTAACAAAGAATTCACCCTTCAACATAAAATTCACTATATTGTATTAGATAAATTTAAATAAAAAAATAGGAAAAGAGCACACGACCATTTCACATACGTCTCTTATAACGAAATCTGTTTGTTGAAAGGATCTATTAATATAAAAGGCATAATGCTATGGTATAACAAGAATTGGGGTTGCAATTCGCCCCTCTGAGAAATCTGAGAAATTCCTCCGCCATCTATATTTCTCTTGACATCTGTATACTTATTGCCTTATTCCATAACGACACATAACTATTCGACAAAGTGATCCAATTAGAGGGCTCATTAACAATAATATATATTGATCTCATTTTTATCTATTCGTATTCTATTTTATCAACATCATTAAAATATCTATAAATCTATAAAATATAAAATATATTTATTTACAAACTATTCTATTCAATCACTTGATTGATGAGAGAGAAAAAAAAATGTTTTTGTCGAAATAATGCAAAAATAATGTTGAGATTCTTTTTGCAATCCTTTTCTTTTTACTTTTCAATTGTCCTGGTTGAACTACAATAACTTACGAGCGTATTCTTCTTCGTCGCAGTATGCTTCAATCATGTTTCCTGACACAAAGTCTATCTTGCCGGTTGCATATAATATACACAGTTATAAAAGTAATACAGCTCCTTTGAAAATTTTATCACCGAGTCTCTGTATAGGTAGCTATTTTCTACAAAGCTATGTGAATTCCTTGTCACCTACACCGCACACAACCTCACTCATATACTAACATTACGTGTAGCATTGCTCTCGTTTATATTTATTTTGATATTATCATCGTTATCAATTACAAAACTTATTGAAATTTTTGCATTTAAATAATTTTCATGAAATAAAACTGCGAGCAACGACGATATTTGCACAGTATACCGTCACGATATATATATATATATATATATACGTGTATAAATGACGGTATGGAAAATGGCGTACTCTTCATCCCCGTGTTAAGCTCACTGCAAATATTTATACAGGATTTTACCTTGTCAGAATACTGAGGTAAATGAAGAAAACATTGTTGAACAACGATGTTGGTTGGCTTTCATCCCGAACAATCTTATACATCAAAGTTGAAAACTCAAAACAAAGGGGTATATATAATAATAATAATAATGATAAAAATTATTCGCGATTACTAATAAAAAAAGGGGGGGGGGGAGGAAATAGAATAACACCTCAATATTCATATATGTTGTTTCTTCACTTTACTATAGCCACAAAGTTAATTACATCTCTACCTCATTCTCTTGAGCCAAGCCATATCTTTTGATGATGGCCGAAAAAAAAAAAAATTTGTTTCTTTCATTGTATTGGACTATTCTTGGTGAAATGAAAAGACAAAACGAAGATCAAAGGTTAAACTGTCACAAAAGCGAGGTCTTTCTCTATATCGGTGAAAGTGCCTTGAAGACATATCTAGCTGCTGGTTAGCTCTTTATGTCTTTCCGTTCCTCTCTCTGCTTCGCGCTCCTTCTTTTCTTTTTGAAAAATATGAAATCGATAGTCAGTCAAACAATAGAGAAAAATAATATTAAAAAAAAATTTTACTTGTTCAGAAGCCTGACAATATCCAATTGAATTGCAGCGCAATATGCTCTGTAGTATTTATTTTATTTGTTTCAAATCATCTAAATCCACCCAATACTTTTCACAGCTTCTCAATGAGTTCCACACTATTGAATTATTATTAAATATTACATTAAAACTAACTACATGAATATTTTTTAGTGTTGACGCATGAAACAATATTGTTAGAAACATTTATTCTACTTTTTCGCTTTCTTGCGATTAAATCATGTCGGTCCCTTTCTCACTGCAATCATTTCGTGTGTTTCTGCTACACCAACTTCAAAAGTAACTGCAACAACTTGAAACTTAATATTGTAGACAATAAAATTAACTTGGGTATCCCACAAAACTCGAAATTATTTATCGCTATACCTATATATACCTATAAATACATTGCAATAATGTCCATGATGTTAAAAAGAATCTGTTCACTACATTCCTGGCAACAAATGAAACCACACATTCCACATCTTGGCCAATCAACTTTTATTCCAAAACCAACTTACTTTGATAGTCTATTTATAGCATTATTCCGCACACAATACATAAGCTAACAATAAAACAATTTGTAGATACACGATAAAGGTCAATCATGAAAACATCTACGTTGCATACGTGTATATGAACTATCGATTAATTCAACAGGTGCTGTTATGTTATGCTAGGTATATATATATACGCATAGTTTGCAATCGGAGTTGATTTCGATACGTTTGAGACTGTTACATTTGTCCAATCACTTGCATTACTAGATTCACATTCATGTGATTTTATGTCAATGTTCATAAACCGAATTATTTTATAATACCTATCGATGAATAACCCGTTTTTTCATACGAATAATTCACATTATTATCGTATTTATATGAATTATTCACAGAAAATATTACAAAAATTATATCTATTTAATAAATAAAACAATATATTATAAAGAATGTCAACAATGAAAATGTAGTGAATTGTATACAACTGTAAGTACTGACCGAGATGAAAGAAGAGCAAAGTGAGAAAATAAAGAAAAAAGAGGATAATAGAATATTGGAAAATTGGAAAACGTGTGTAGAGAGAAATGGATTATATGGTGACTTTTTGGCAGAGTTAATCGAAATCTACTTTGATGATCTACTACCACTAAACACCCACACACACACACACACACACGCACCTATAGATATATCAATTCACTAGCATTCAATGATCTATGTATACTGCAATATATTTTCGGCAGAATAAATCACCAATGGAATGTCATACGAATTCCTTTGTTCAATACGTGTGGGAAAAAGTCTCATTCATTGAATTATAGTAAAAGTTAAATTGACACTTTTAGCGCAATATACATTTGTTAATCGAATATACATGTACAATACTAAACATTTATCATGTGTTTCAATTATATTTCAGGGTCCATAAGTAATATCGATGGCGCAGAATATAACTGCAATAAAACTACAGTGAGAAAAGTTATTAGCGGAGTTGTTGGTGCTGCAAGTTCAGTTACATCAGTTCAAGTTGCAAACCTATTGCGACTCTTCAGGATACCTCAAGTAAGTCTACGACCAATTAACAGTGTGAAACCTTATTGCCCAATATTAATTTACTTATACTTATCATAATTCAAATCATAAATTGTAAAAGTTTTGTTGGAAGTTTGTCGATTGATGCAAGAAACTAGTGTGAAATATATTGAGTGGCGGTAGGTACCACAAAGAAAATGGAGGTGCTAATTAGGCCACTCCAACAAACCTTTATTACTTTTGACAGTAACTCAGCTGGGCTTGAAGTCCCTTTTGTCAAGTATCAAGTGAACAGTTGAACCCAACTACATAGAGAGAGATCGTTTCAATATCGAGAATTTGAAATAGTTTCACAATTCGCTGTCAAATCATACCTTGAATTAAATAAAAATCTTCAATTTCTCACAAGTTCACACGAATTTTGATGTAAAAGCTAAATGCATAATGTATAACTACAACCAATATATTGGACATATAAAAAAATTTGTATATCATGGAAAATGGCAGTACAGTGATAAAATTACTTCAATTTCATATATTTTTTCGTATAATGAATTCTCGATAATTTACTCCAACAATGGAATATAAATCCGACATATGACAATTTGTCACGAAAACGTTGTGAAACACTTGCATATATACTACAAATCTCTCACTGAGGTCGTATAAATGTATACAAATTTTATGGCGTATGTGTTGAATGCACGCATATATTTACATGAATAATGGGATACTGTGTATACATATATATATATATATATAGCTATGCTCTATATATCAAGATTAATTTATAACGGCCACAAATATTCTGTATTATTGGCTCATTGTTATCAGCTTATCACATATGAAATGTGTGTATTATTGAATATAACAATATAATGCAATTTATGTGGGTTTATCTGCTGATAATTATGAATCATTTTTATTTTATTATTGATATCAGTAATATTTGCTTATGGTGGTATTTTCTCTAAAGCTTTTCTACATTCTACCATTTCACTTTGTCACATGCTTATTTCTACCATGACAAATAACGTAAAGACAACACATTTATTATATTGCACGATGCAATGTAATAAAATATATTGCACAAAATTTCCACATGCCACTTTGGATTACAGTGAAGAGCAGCAACTCTGTCCTTGGTAAAGGAAAGTCAACTTGGCTTCTCCATCTCATCAATCACCAAGACAGTTTCCGAATAAAAAAAAACGTAGGAGTGGTAAAAAAAAAAAAAAAAAAAGAGTTAAGGGAAATGAAACTACCCCTCATCACGCCTTAGATTTCATAGTATTCCCAACAATAATTACTCTTCATCATTTGCATACACAATTACCATGTATATGTATATATAATCAGCCGTGGGCATTTAAAAAAATACATTTATCATGAAGAAAAAAAAAACGACAAATTACATATATGTATAAATAAATAATTTATCGTCAGTTTTATTTTTTATTCTCCTGGAAACAAATTTGAATATGTATTTTGACATGAACATTTTTTTACTAAATTAAATAGAAGTTTCCACTAAATCAGAGCTAGGGAGATTATTGAATTTTATATGAAATCCTTTTGCCATCTAAAATTTATTAAGTCAAAGAAAATTTACATAATTATCACGTAGATGTTAAAGCCTAAATTATTCAGACAGGAGAAGCGTAAGAAAATGCGACGGAAAATGTGTGATGCCTACATCATGAAATAGACAGTGAGGAAGGATAGACTGGGAAAGAGAGGGAGAAAGAGAGAGAAAAAAAAATGTAAGAGAGAGATAGTTCCACTGAGAATTTGGGGGAAATGTGAGCGATATTATACGTCGTTGAGAATGAAAAAGCAAGATATATATATAGGTATATAGACTGGATTTTATGTCAATTGAGGGCGCATATCTACTCTACGTTCTTATTTCTATGTATGCATAGATATACATAAAATTTAGATATACCAATTTTTTTCTCTCTCCAACTTCTACCGAGAGGACACACATATACTTTTTACATCGTCGAAATTTCAAGCTCACACTTATTCCCACGCATTTCTATGCAAAACACGAATTGGCAAAACGGGCAGAGCTTTGTGATCATGAGGTTACATAAACCGAGAATAATTCTCGAATTCTCAAAATGCGAAAAATTATCAAAAGTTCAAAACTTTGTTAAAAATTAAACAAAACATTAATAATAATATTTCGATGAATTTCTAAAAAATCTTTTTGTTTAAATTTTTTTGTTATATTATTTTGTTATATTAACATGTTACTTTTTTTAGATAAGATAAAGCAAAACAGAAGAGAGGATAGTACAATTTTACCTTTTATCCGCGAATCAACCGAAAATGATTTTGCAATAGAGCATATAAAACTTGAATTTCTCTCTGCTATGCATTCATTGCTTTTATTTTCTTTTATTTATTTTCCCTCAATGTACGTGCATAGATTTTGCATTATTGTTATCCTCTATATAACGATAGAACACGTACATATCTATAAATCTATCCAGTCTCATTACGCTTCGTTGGGTTTTTCATATCCATATATAACAATGTACGCTGTTCATGCATTCCTCAAAACTGTATACATACTCGCTCCCATATGTACATATGTATATATGTGTATATAACGATCAAGTCTTGAAAGTAACAAAAATTGTGGGCTTTAAGATAAGCTGCTATTGAAAATTTATGAGTTTAGCCTTTCGCCCCCTCCCCACCAATATAACTATCTCTTATTTTTTCTTTGTTTCGTTTCTCCCTTCGTTCTGTTTGCTCCGTCAATTCATTTATATATGTTCATATTCAATCGGAATAAAATAAAAAAAAAAAGAAAAAATAAACATGATATAAATATATATATATATTGAATCAACAATAACAAAGATTTGCCATACCTATATAGAACGATACACTAATTACATTGTAATTGATGGTCACATATCGGTTACAGCTTGATTGATTTGAGGGTATATATTTGTGTTTACCATGCGTATATCTATGAGAATCGATTGATGCCTGACCCTCACAATATTGAATTCGTGTTCATGACACGATGCATACGCTTAACCAGAGACATGCTACGATATAGACATGGGGAATCCATTTATGGTTCACGTATATCTATGTTTATTATCACTGGTCTCCAGCAAAGATAGTTACAATTACATAAAATGTTTGGGAAAAGCAATTTTGTCATTGAACCAAACCTCCCGACACTCTCCTACATATATAGTAATATTTCCATCGGATCAAATATCTGTTCATATACAGATAAAATAGAAACGAACAAATAATGTTCAACTATGTAAATATTCGTAACATAGCCATGAAAATTTGAAGCTAACGCTGACGAATGAAAATAGAAAAACAAATAAACTGAGCCAATTTTTAATGCACAAGCACTGTCAAAAGCAAATTCAAGTTAAATGCAACTTTGAAACAAGACAATAAAAATGAATAAAAATCCGCACTGTGCATGACACGAACCAGAATTATTTTCATACCACCTCCATCCTACAAATAAAAAATAGTTGACAGCAGCAAAAAAAGAAATATAAATACACAAACAAACTGCAAAACAAAAAAAGATAGATATAATGGATACAAACGAAATCCGATGGTCCGGATAAATCGAACAGACGGTTAGAGTTAAATAGAAGACACACCCACACACACACACACAGCCGCTCACACGTCAGGACGAGAGAAATAGTATTGATGAATGTAACGACAGTGATCGTGAGAGTGGAAACATGTATGATAAATGTTGAAATCAATGGATTGAAAATTTATACATCTAAAAATAAATATATAGACGAAAATATTGAATTAATGGACAATTTGAATATTCAACGATGAAACAATAACCTAATTAAGGCTATTTTTATGGTAATAATCTAATAATAATAATATATAATCAATAGTCATCAATAATCATATATATTCACACATACATATTGCATTTACAATGCATGTAATATTTAATTGGAGTATTGAGTGTCCACACGGTGTTTTATATATTGTAGAGTAGAGAAGAAAAGATTTCTTCATATGTATATAAAGCGTATTGTTCATTAATACATGTCACAATCACTTGAGATAAAAATTTAGATGATTCCAATAATTTCTTTATCACCATACGTGATGAAAAATGATAAAATACAAATGTATATCTCGTATACCATTGTATGCCACAATGATTTCACTTGGGCGCACGTTTGCTTGATCATGGACGTGGAAAAGCTTCAATTCAACGACGATATAGTTTCTGGGCTCAGCCGGTCTCTTTTCCATTTGCAAGTAATCTTATTTCACACGACCGCAAAAACCGATTGGCAATTTCACAGTAAATTTTAAAGCACGCTGAGAAAAATTGCCATTGAAACAATGTTAATCACTAATCATAAATTAAATATGGTCGAATTAATTTTTAATTATGTGATAAAACCGTGTGACAATAAATTGTTGATACATATAAATATACATATGGATATATATTTATGTGTGTAGATGTATAACATTCCGTGTTATTTGACGTAGCGTGATGCCTTGGCCAATATAATCCATGTCCAAAACGTATCTCGTTTACGGTATACCCTCTAAAACACATCCCATCCTATATATATATATATATATATATACAATATAATAATATAGTATAATTACTTATTGCTGATGGATTACACATATGTACTATACACATGTATGAATGATTATTCTATTTGACAGAGTATTATCGTATACAATTCCAAAGGAACAGTCAGCATCACGATTTTTACCATCCTCACAACTTTTATCCCCGCCTCTATTCTCATGTGTTGACTTTTTTTTTTCTCTCGCTTTATTCGCTCTAATCATGAATCGCGATTACTATCTCCATACTATCTCTCTATATGTGTACGTGATTTTTGCATCCACGCATTAAATACAGGAAGGAAACAAAAACATTTTTAATATATAGATTAATTAATGAGTTTAACTGAGTGATTTTTATTTTTTACTCCTTTCATTCTTTTATTAATAGTGATTTTTGTATATCATTGATTTCTTCTATTTTATGACCTCTACTTGTATATGTGTGCTCCGTTGAGATATTCACATTTGTGTGTGTGTTAAATCGCGGTACATGTATACATATGTAGTCATGAACCCTATTCAAGCCCCACGTCGTTGACTGTGACATTAATGAACTACTCTCTTACAAGCATGACAGCACGTTGATGCTGTAATATGTTATTGTTAGTGCCATTACTCCTGTCCAACATCACTGTTGAAATATTCCATCACTTCACATCTTATTATATAAATCCATATACATATGTATAGAAAACGAAAATTCATTCATTTTAATGCAAGTACTTGTTGTGATTAATTTATCATTGTTCGCAGGTATCATTTTTTTCAACCAGCCCGGAATTATCGAATAAACAACGCTTCGAATACTTTACCAGAACAATACCAAGTGATCATTATCAAGTAAAGGCAATGGTTGATATTATAATGAAAATGGGATGGAGTTACGTCTCAATTATTTACGAAGAGAGCAATTACGGAATTAAAGTGAGTTGCACATATACTTCGTTCATTGAATTTAGCTATATAATTAACTTATATAATGTATTTATTGAAAGTATTTAGCTATTATATATATATATATATATATATATATATAGATATAGATGAGGGAATGCGTAGGAAAATCAATCACTGATTAAATGGTATATGTTGAGGGGAAATAATCAACTGATTAAAATACAAAAGCCAGAGTGAATTAATAAGTGTGAGCGAGACAAAAAATATGGAAAAAATAGATGAGAGAAAGTGGAAAAAGAGTATTGTAACTCATCCGTAGAACACTAATGTCAACCGCACAAATGCAAATGATTTTAAGCCAACTGACTTGCTAATGTAACCGACGCGTTGCGATTTTACATATTATAATCCAGTGAATATTTCACATCCACCATCGCATGTCACACTCTATGAAGCATTTTACTCTACGCCTTTTTATGTAATTAAATTTGCGATGTCTAATATCATTAACTCGTCGTCGTGTCATTCATACAATATTTTCGGGATAATGTTACTGGAAAATCGGCCAAGTGAGCAATAATTTTTCACAATGTCAAAATAAAAAATGATTTTTCACAATGAAAAATGCTTGTTTGAATCGCTTACATTTTTCACTCTACTCTCACATCCCATTAATATTTTGCTTTTCTTCCAACACAAATATTGCCTCATCATAAAAATAAATTATTCAAAAAAAATCACGACTTTCAATAAAGTTTTAAATACTTTGAGGTAAACAATTATGTATATATTTTTCTATATACCATTTTTGGCCAATACAACAAGTAATAAAATTTATTTATTTATCTTCCATTACATTTCATAGAGGCAAACCAATGATTTATCATTATTGAACACTGAGTTCACACTGTATGACAACTAAAATTTAATTAAAACTTGAACTAGGGAAATATCTCACTGCAATATGTATTTATATTCGATTTATATAATTGTATATCAATATATTACACAAAGACTTGGGGTAACATTATTTAATTGGCCAACTTGGATAGCAGCGAAAAGAGTTTATCAGGGACCAAATGTTAGAATATAGAAGTTAAGTCGAGTATTCTTTGCTCATTGTATAATATATATATTTATTTGAATTGTGCGCTTCCAATGGGAATTACATACCAGTATATAAATCAGTCAACAGACAGTTGCAGTTATCAATGTTGACGTGAACAAATTCAATGGAAATTATTCGAAAATTTCCTCTCTTCTGTTTAACACTTGAAACACAAATAAATATACAAAGAACACACTTTCATTTCTAATTATAAATGATATTCACTCTCACTCACTCACTGTCGTGACAGATTAAAATTTTACTTACAAATAGCTGGATAATGACTATTAACAGTGAAAATGTAATGAGGGAAACTTTGTGCCGAGCCACTTAAATATAATATATTATACAATATTGAGGTATAAAATCTTTTGAAGCATTTATCGTGGATAAATCATCCTTGCCCATATCACAATTCATCAATTATTTCAGAATTATTCAATAATTCAACAAGCCATTAATATTAATAATTAAGAGATATAACTATTTTTTCAAAATAATCAACAAATTAATAACATGAACAATCAATTATGTTTGTTCAAGGCTTATGAAGAGCTCGAGGATTTACTTGCAAAGAATCAAATCTGCATTGCAATAAAAGAAAAACTCGTAAAGGATTCTGGAGTGGCTGAAGAAACTGCCTATGATAACATTGTCCAAAAATTATTAACTAAGCCACGAGCTAGAGGTAAATAAACGCAGAAAATAAAAATTATATACATTTAATACATTAATATTACTTATTGACAAATGACAATGGAAACAAACTTGAAAACTGAGTCATATCAATATTTATTTGTATGTTTTTCAATTCGTATTGAACTAAAAAGCTTTTACAAACCACACACAAACATTATTACCGAACGGAGAAAAAAAAATCGGCCAATTGATTAAAACTACACGTGCGGGTTTAAACACATATGCGCAAACATACACACAAATATACACACAGTGAAACAATCAAAAAAAGTTTCGTAGCCCTCAAAATAATGTGAGAAATATCCTCCAAGTTCCATGATCAAATTCAATTAGACTGACCGCGGTTTGATATATAGAATAGAGTTCTGGGTACGGAAGTTCTCTCCCTCTATTCCCAAGAGGAGAAACAGAAACTCAATTATGACACCTCACTAATTCTTGAGAGTATGACGGAAACTTGATGAGGCGCACGTGGCCCCACCCACACACAGTCTCTATATCTCTCAATGACATTTACAAAAGAAATTGGCTCAGCCAAAAATATTTTTTTTATATCTATTATAATTAAAAACAAGAATAACATATAAATAATGTTGAAAGTAGACATGTCTTATTGTTTATATCAAACATATTCAATTATTCTTCAGCATATGAAAAATATATAAATATAATAATAACGATAATAATAATTGTAGCTCTATCATTCGTTGTGAGAGTTCACGTTTTTTTTTTCTCTGTTTATAGCAATACTATAGATTTTATGAATTTCTTTACTATTTATCTTTTAATCCATCCAATTATTCTCAGTCAACAAAAATAAAAATTGCAACTTTTAAAATGCTAATTAACATGGAAAATGAATCGTATTTTCGTCAGACATATTTCGTTCATCCTGTTACGTTTCAAAGTGTATATATTCTTTAGAGTGAAAAAGTGAGAATTTCACGGGAATGATCAGGGGTCGCGATGTCTTCGAGTGGCATTAGTCGGCGTCTCTCAACATCCCTTGGGAACAAGAGGATACATCTCAAGAGAGAATGAAAAAAAGAGAGAGAGTGAAAAGGTACCAAAAACTCTAGGCACTCGTTTAGTTTGAAATTAAACGTGACCCACTCTTAGACAACCGTTGCCAACTGTAATTAAGATCGAGTTGTAATCACGGAAGAAAAAAAATTATTTTAACTTGTTCAACAACCATTCACAACACAAGAATATAAAAAGTATATAACACAAAGTAATATGCGCCTATATATATATATTATTAAGTAATATCTCATAACAAAATATAGAAACAGTGAAATAACAAATAATCAGGTAGCTCAAAAATGTATAAAAAAATATATTTTAAATGTACTATCATCGTCAATCTACAATACTAAAGTACGTCATTATATTTTTAATTACTTTATAAATTTACTATATTGCGTCCATATGCAACAAAAAATAATTCATATTTTTTCCACCATAATTGATATATAATTGATCCTAGTGTAATCATATATATTTATATATAATGTGAACTTGACAGAGTTAAATGGATAAAGAGAAGATGCGCCAGTGCCAACAGATAATGCACCATCAATTACAATGATGTAAGTTATGAAAAATGTGTGGAAACTATAACTACAGACATTAAAATGAGTGTAATATTGCACGACACTCTATCGTCATTTCACTGAAAATTAAAAAAAATGTATTTTCTTAAAAGTAAATGGTTCATGTTGAACGGTCGAAAAAATAGAAGAGTAAAGAAAGGAACGAAAAAAAAAAAAAAAA
>CAJUYH010000631.1:0-61199 GCA_910591685.1 Galerucella tenella
GACCCGGCGCGCTCGCTTCGCTCGCGATATCAATCAATCTATTGATAAGCATACTGACTTCCCTTCCCCTTCTAAATTTATTTATTTATTTCTCTTCTCGAAAAAATTCATGTTTAATATAAAGTATTTAAATGTTTTTAAAAAGAATATCTGTCTAAATATTTACCAAAAACTTTTTACTAAAACCCAATAAACACAAGTTCATTTTAAACATGTAGGTACTCAACATGTAACTATGCTGTCTTAAATACATATTTTTTCGTCCCACATATGTCTTAGTAGCGTGCATAAATGAGTCTAATGGCACACAAAAGTACATAGTTAAGAAATATTTGAAATAAACATTGGTATGTACTTAAGATGATCTTCAACATTTCATACTAGCACATTAGTAACCATCTTGGAAATCGTATTCAGGATGTCATTATGAGCCACCTGTTTTGTCCTTAAGGCAGGAAAATTAGGTATCTCCATAAATTACCAAAGTAAATTTGAAATATTTAATAAAACTGGTATATATTATCAAAAAATAATATTTCTTCTGTTAGGTATCTTTTCTTATCATGAATTTTTTTTCTAAAGTTTTCAGCCTATTTGCAGCTCTTTTGATCCATGCTGCAATATTAACTTCAACTTCCTTGGGGTCAGCGTTTTTAAGTGTCTTTGCTGCAGGCTCTAAAATATATTGAATAGTAATTATTTTTTCTAATACACTGTAATTCAGTTGCATATTCTCACAGCTAACTTTATAACTAACTAACTTTATAACGATAGAACTATTGAGGTGATCATTTTGATAAAGGTTTTGCCCTGGTAATTTCAAAATAATAAGTTACATGTACAGCGTTTTTAAAAAAATTACCTTCAGGTATGCTTATATTATTCTATTAATCTTCAATCATAAAATCTTGCTTATTTGAAATAGAACAAGGTAATTTTTAATAAATGTTTTGCAAAAGTTCCATTGAAGGCCATTTTAAATTTAAATAGGTTACATTATATTGGAAAATCTGTACTATTAACGGATAAAATCAATGTAAAAGAAGTTCGGATAAGTAAATACTTCTTACCTATTAAAAGCTTGGCCACTTCAAAGGTATAGAAGCTACATTTTTCTTTTCGTCCTATCCAGCTATACCATTTAGCTAGAGAATCCATAATGAGTCTCCTCACCGCTCTTCTTATAAAATTGTAGCTGCTATTGCCACCGATCTGACAAATTTCATCAACCTGCAGTGAAAAAAAACCAGTAAATTTGTATCTCAATTTGTATAAAAATGAATAATTTCACAGAGGGGATTAAGATTTAATAGTCTAATAATATAATACTTACAGCACTGTAAACATTTTTCTGATCTTCAAGATACTAATTCAATTTCTCCAGATCAGAAACAGATTGGCAAGGAAGTTGAAAGTGTTGAAATATTTATTTTTCAATATTCACTATCTGCATGGTTGCCGGGGAGAATTGTCTGAACTTTTCTTGGTTTACTCAGAAGGGTTCTAGCATCCAGTGATAACTCTGTATGGAATGGTTTAAGACTTTGTAGTAGGTTATCTATAGCATTACGATTAATTTTATTATGAAGATTCCATGTTAAAATATCTTCAGCAAGAACATGAACTGCTACATTAAAATAATCTCCACATTTAACAAAAGTAGAGTCTGAAACATGAGCATTTGGAGAATCAAAAACAGTGTATTTATAATCTGAATTAGAAGTAACTAATACTTGAATAATTATAATCGAAAATACAAAGGATAGCAAGACTAACATTCAAATTACCTTTTATTTTAAACAAAACTACTGTCTGAATCACAAATATCTGGAGAGCCCGGAAGACAGTAATCAAAGTCTGAATTAAAACTTATATTTAAATAACTAGATGTACAAGGGAATTCACTTCTTTCTATTAAAATGGCTTCAAAGACAAGCATATCTCTCCTAGCCCATTTATAAGGTTTTCCAATTGATTCATTCATATTTTCAATTACCAATACATTCAGTGAACCGAGACAAAGAAAAAAAGATACTTTACCTTTTATTATAGCCAGCTGGCATTAAAGATTCTTCAAGGTTACTCGGGACGACAAATGTTCCAGGATATAATTATATAATTTCTGATACAACAAGCAACAAGAGCTTAGCGGGAAATGGCACAAAACTTGTCACACATGTGCACTCAATTTTAATAAAGAGGAAACAAAAAGGACACAAAATTAAATCACTATTAACATTACTTCGTGTTTTTTAGAATTTAAAATATTAGGTTATGTGTTATGTTGGTTGGATTTATTTGTTGTTTTTATTCGCTTCTTCTTTTTCCGCATAGTATATCGACCAAGTTAGCTTTGTAGGTTTTTTATTTTCACTCTAACATCAAATATACGTACCAAGTTAGTACCTGACCCTGTGGAACATACAATATTATGTCCAAAAAAGTACATTTTAAATCATAAAGATATAGTAAATACCTACGATAAATCTAAAATCTTGGTGTTATTTCTAAGCTACAGAAATGAAAACTGGCAACACTGCCCATTCACCGATCTTTCTTAAATTTGTGACCATCCGATATCTAGACAAAATTGTCAAATATTTGAAAAAAATGGCGGATTTTTGGTACTTTCAATTGCGATTTTCTCTTTCAAAAGTGAGTAATCCAAGAATTTTTTTTTATTAAAACGTTCTATAGCTATAGGGCTTTCTATTAAAAAAAAATCGTTGCAAAATTCCGAGGGTCGCGAACCTTACCGGACCCGATAAACATTCAAGTAGATCTGATTAATTACAAATGATCTTGGTTTGTTGGTTTTCGAATCAGGTATGCTGATTAAAAGCTTAGATTCTAAGTCTTCTATATCGTGTACAGTCATTCGGACTAACTTATCCATTCTACAGGCCTCAGAAATACCAAATATTACAGCCACCTAAAAAATAAATAAAGCTATAATCTAAATAGAAATTAAAACCTTGTAAATTACCTTAATCATTAAATTTTCTTTATCTGGAGCTTCCTGGATAAATTTTTCAATTTCTTCCTTCGTTAAAATCTTTGCCCTATAACCTTGAGCTTGCCGTTTCAATAAAGAACGAAGTTTAGAGTATGTAGATATATCTACATTGTGTTTAAGTGCAAGGGTTGACTTCAGCATTGAATAATTGGCCCATAATGTTGAAGATTTCATCTTTAAACAAAGGTCTAGGAAGTATGCCATTACAACATTTTCTGAGAAAGAACTCGTATTTTTAGGTACTCATGCGATAATCCATAAAACGTCTGTATGCATTTTCGTACTTTTCTCTTGATTTCTTTGGCAATAATTCTAATGAAGCAGTATTCACTGCCTCAACCAGCTCTGGAGGAGTCCCAGGAATGGAAATTTCATCATCACTTATCATTTTACTTTCGAGAACACCAGCAATTAAATTTATAAGCGTCAAGTTTGACAATTCAACCTCAATACGTTTCCATAGTAACCCAAGTAATTTTATTAGGAATTTCAAAGCACCATTTATTTGGGAATAAAATTATCGCGTTTTTTTTTAAATCAATCAATATCTGTCGAATTTTAAACGATTTGCGGAAAAATAGTATGTTTACCTCGTAGGAAAAGCCACATTCCTGGACTCTGTGTTGCTAAGTCTCGGCTTGCGCCTCGACTTAGCAATCTTCACAGTCGTCCAGGAATGTTAAGCTTTTCCTACCCGGTAAACAATGTACTATTTCTAATGTAAATGTAGTTATAATATAATGAAAATGTAATGATAATGAACGTTGCATGAATCCGCCTTTAGAAACAGTTAGTTTCATTTAAAACCATATGATGAGTAGATTCCACGAAGTGAGGGTTTATACAGTTAACTCAATTACGCAAAATAATTATTTACAATTCTGCGTCTAGTTTGTGTAGCCCTTAGTAAATAGTTTAGAGCATTATTCTGATCATTTACGTTAGGTACTTCTAGGTCATCATACATTCCAAAATCTATGTTACCCAAATTATCTTCATTATCTAAAGGTATTAGTGGTATATTGTTTCCTACGCATAAGTTGTGTAACATCACACAGGTATTAATAATTTTTGGAGCTTTTTCTGGGGAGTAATGTAGTACGCGATGTTTCAATAAACATCTAAACCGCATTTTTAACACGCCATTGCATCGTTCTATGATTGAACGAACTCTTCGGGTCAATTTACTCGTTTAATACTCGATCGTGTTGTGCCAAGTTTTCGGCCTCTTCAAGTGCTCCTATAGCCGCCAAATTAATTATCGCATCATCCATTATTAATATATAACATATTATTATATCAAAATTATAATATCAAAAAACAACAATCATAACCTTACCAAAGTAAAAGTCAAAATTGAAAGTCGGAAAAGTCAGAGAATCGCTTTTGCGCATGCTCAAAACTCAAATTCGAGCACGGATTTTAAATTCGATTGGTTCCAACCCAGTCTAAATAAATCGATTGAAAAATTTCGCACACGGATCAATTTCTATTACACGAAAATACACTTTTTGCATTTCATTCGAAAATTTGACGTAAGGTCGCATTCGAATCAAATTCGATTGAAACGAAAATAAGACTCCTGGGGGTGTATTTTCGTTCTCAGTCGAAATATTTCGTGTTCGAATGAAACAATTCGATTGATATTGGCCTAACGTATTTTCGAGACGTCATCGAATTAAAATTCGTATGCGGAATTGAAATTCGAATGACCATACGTGACAACGTCGCAATTTATACGGTACCAACCGTAGAGTTCTAATAACCCTGCAATGTTCCTGCCTTGTGTTTAAAGTTTGAAGTGTCAGTTTCAATAATTAGCAAAATATACATTTTTAAAAATGGAAAAGCAAAGAAGCGGTCATTTCACTGCAAATCAAAAGGAACATCTTGTTGCCTTCCTCTTAGATCACTCAGAGCTAAAAAGTGGAAAATTTACTAAAGAATTTACATTCAAAACGGCACAAACATTGTGGGAAGAAGTGAGCAATTCCATAAATTCCATGCCAGGGGCAAAAAAAGATTGGAGGCAATTATTAATATATTACATAATATATCAAAATTATAATATCATCAAACAACAATCATAACCTTACCAAAGTAAAAGTCAAAATTGAAAGTCGGAAAAGTGAGAGAATCGCTTTTGCGCATGCTCAAAACTCAAATTCGAGCACGGATTTTAAATTCGATTGGTTCCAACCCAGTCGAAATAAATCGATTGAGAAATTTCGCATATACGGACCAATTTCTATTACACGAAAATACACTTTTTGCATTTCATTCGAAAATTTAACGTAAGGTCGCATTCGAATCAAATTCGATTGAAACGAAAATAGGCCCCCTGGTCCGATAGAAACACGTGCGGCACCCTCCCTTGCTAGAGAGTCTGCCTTCTCGTTTTCTTCCATGCCAGAATGGCAAGGGATCCAGGCTAGCAATACTTTCTTGAGTTCTCCTATTGAGGAGAGTCTTTTTTGGCAGTCTAAAACCAATTTCGACGTTACACGGTGAGAGCTAAGTGCTTTCAAAGCCGCTTAACTGACCGAGAAAATTTGTATTGTTCTATGTATGAGATTGGCTTGCTCCACTCTCTCCACACATGAAACAATGGTGTAAATTTCCGCCTGAAATACGGTTGCATAGGATCCCAGAGAGATTGAAATTTCTGTCCTAGGTGTGCACCAGAGCCTGAGGGTGTTTTTGAGTCGTCTGTGTACCAGCAGCTGTTCTTGCAGTGGTGAATAAATAACATATTTTACTCGTGTCTTCTATTTCTATTAAATCTAGAAGTTTTAAGCGTACAAAACTTGTAATACAACAGCAAAAACAAAAAAACTAACAAAACCACTGTAACCACAATAACTACAATACCAATTAAAACTTGCGTTTCATTTTTCATCCAACCGAATAGAGGCCGAGTGAGTTTATCTTCCATCAAGTTCGTAAATAAATTCGGAGCTTTTTTAACTCGCATCCTCACATAATTAGTCACCCATTTTAATTTCAAATCCTCTTGTTCCACCACACAAGTCCAATTTCCAGTTAAAGACATGTTTAAACTTTCAAAATGGTACGAATTTACGGCTGCCAAAGTTGTCGTTCCGTAATCTTTGTATATTTTGTTGTTCAAATAAATTATCAAACTTAGATCAGTATAAACGTAACTTAAAACGACCGAGTTACATGGTAACGTCAAAGAATTGGTCGCTCTTGTGTCGATATTGTAATTTTTTGAAACTACTGCTAAAGATATAACTCTAAATATTATCCGTTTTCTATTTACTCTAAATAACATACAAACGTATACACCAGCGTCTTTGGATTGTATATCTTTTAACTGAATGTCATCTTTTTTAAAAATAACCCTACTTGGTTCTGGTTTAATAAACAAACCGTTCAACGTCCATTCGTAATAAGCTTTAGGTGACTCTTTCGCTATAACTTTCAATAATTCCCTATTATTACCCAGTATTTTATTACTGCCTTCTCGAACTACGTAGCTGTAACTTTCTTTTTGTAAATGTTGTTGGATTTTTTGGATTGTTTCCGGACTAATATCTCCGCATGGAAAGTCATTACATTTTCCGTTTGAAGTTGGCGTTCCTTGACATAGTTTTCCGAAAATGTTCGGTCTTGGATTCGAGCATGTTCGAGTTCGATAACCTTCTCCACCTCCACAAGATACGGTGCAAGTCCACGGGGACCAGGCAGACCATCCACCATCTAGTGGCGGTCCATTTAAATCGAGAGGTTCGCAATTGGCGGTCCATGTTACCCAACCGGATTGAGGAGCCACTGAAAAATATAAAACAGAAGAATAATCTCAGTAGGGAAGATAGTAGACTAATACAACTGATTGTAATTGGGGAAACAGCAATTCCTACATTTTTGAAATTGTATTATTGCATACAAAAGCCAGAAAGTAGTTAAGCGTTAAAAAGAAAGTAATCTATCACATCTTAGTGACCAGAATTATTTTTGGAAAGAGAGGACAACATACAGAATTGCGCATATTTCTAAATGCACAAATCAGGCTTATACAGAACGAAGTAGAATGCTAGTGGACACTGATGCCCAATTTCACCAACCATTTCCTAAAGTTAGGTAATACCTAAATCAGATTTTGGAATTGCTAAGTGAAATTTTCGTTTTACCACGCGCTAAGAATTACTTGAGAGTGATAATATTGGGTATTTTCTATCATGTTTAGGCGTTTCTTAGCGCATGGTGAAACGTAAATTCTATTTAGTCATTCCAAAATCTGATTTAGGTATTACCTAACTTTAGGAAATGGTTGGTGAAATTGGGCAAGAAAGTCACAGTATTCTGGGAAGGACCTCTGACATAATGCCTCCAACAGTTGACTACGACCTGCCTTATACCGTCCTAATTCCAAATAGAGGTGAATGGGACCTCCGTAAGGATGAACTATTAAGAGCAGACAGCTGTTGGTACACACTAGGATGCTATGCATCCGTATCTCAGGCGGAGAGAGAGAGTGGAGCAAGCCAATCTCATACATAGAACAATAAAAACTTTCTCGGACAGCCAAGCCACCGTGTAACGTCGAAATTGGTTTTAGTCTGCCAAAAAGACTCTCCTCAATAGGAGAACTCAATAAAGTATTGCTGGTCTGGATCTCTGGCTATTCTGGCATGGAAGGAATCGAGAAGGCAGACTCTCTTGCAAGGGAGGGTGCCGCACGTGTTTCTATCGGACCAGAACCTACAATTGGCATCTCAATAAGTTTTGCAAAACAAACACTAAATACGTAGACAGCAAGAAGAGCTTTAGACTTCTGGCATAATGTACCAGGATTGGTTAATTCAAAGGCTTTTATACATCCTTTGAAGAATGTCTCCAAACAAATGTTAGACTAGAGCAGGCATGACCTACGTTGTCTAACAGGCGTTTTAACAGGCCACTGTCATCTGAATCATCATAATATGCTGAAACTTGGACTGTCGGATGATCCGACTTGCCGTCTTTGTCTGGAAGATGTTGAAACAGCAGAGATATAATTTGTGCGTGCCCCGCCGCGGCTCGAATCAGGTATCTGATGTATGGCAGGGTCTCTCTCTCTCGCCCTCGGACCTGAAATATCATTCACCAAATAAACTAATCGGCTTTGTTAAGAAGCTGAAATTGTTTGGTGAAATCTGAATAGGTGTGAGCCACAATAGACTCTTGCCAGTCGCAATGGAGTGCCTTATAAACCCACTCACCACAAACCTAACCAGAATCTGAAAGACTACTATTCAATGGTATGGAGATATGGAGAAGGTTCAAAAGCAATAGAAAGAACTGAAATAGGAGTGCCAAACACTACGAAAGCTTGTGAAAAACCACAAGTATATTTCTCACTGAATGGACAAAAAACTTACCAGTAAACCAATATACTAAAAGAGGCTTAGGACTCTTATATGTCAATACGGTGACATTATTTTTCTTCACATTTATTTTATATTCATTGAATATAATATCGTATCGTGTCCAAGAGTTCGTAGTCATGATTTCTTCTACTTTTTGTTTTTTTAGTTGTAGCATTACTGAATCTTTTTCTACTTTGTTGAAAGATACAGTTTCCTTTTCATAATCCATTATCAATAAAAAGAAATCTGGATGTTCCGGTAGTAGCATTAGTTTGACTATTGATATTCCCGATCCACGGATTAGTAGAGTAAGGTTGTTAGGGTGAGGTTGATCTTCTAACCATAACCTAAAAAAAAATTCGGAGTTTCGGAAAATTTGGACAACTTGGAAGCATTGAATTCTAGTCCAAGACAAATAATATTTGAGCCAAACTATCTATAAGTTCATTTACGATAAGTTTGCAATAACAAAACATGACAGATGTTTTACAACGTTGCCACGTTGTAATTTTTTTCCAGCTGTTGGCATAAAATTATGTTGATAAGTTGTTTATTGTATAAGATTACATTCAACTCAAAAATAAAAGCAGAAATTATAAAATGTTGATGAGTAAATACATAAATTTCAAGATGTCCAGGTTTGAAACCTTAAGTTTTACTGCACATGTTGAATTGCATCCTTATTGCAGTATTAAGTAACAATGTATTTATTAAAAACTTACATCTCTCACAGAAGTAATAGGAATTAGAGGCCCACAGTTATCTCGTTATCTCTCAAAATATGATATTAGGGATGCTACCATCTCCTTGCAACCACTTGATAAAGACGCAGTGTTCGATACTCTCTTTCAAATTGTTATGAAAATAACAGAAAACGACAAACCATCACAAGAAATTCTTATGAAATTGTCTGATTTTGACAACATAAGTCTTACAGGACACGGCAGCCATCTTATCAGTGGCGGCTCGTGAACTTTTTAAGAGAGGAGGCTGGACATTGGACATAAAAATATAATCTATCCAGCCAATTAGTATAACCTTTGCGCAGCGATTGTACCTGCAGCTACTTCAGTGACAAAATTAATTGTTGCCCATAGCAAGAACCAACGTGGTGGTATAGGTTTCTCTTGCCAAAAATTTTTTTTTGTTCACATATATAATTCATTGTGTATTGCTATTTTATGAAAAAAATTATATTTCAGAACTAACGGCCAGTTTTTCAATTGAATATAAAGTCTTTATTAAAATTTAATTGATGATTAATGCAAAGGAACGGTTTTTCAATGTTTTATTAGATTAAAAGTATCAATTAAACTTCTTGTTAGCTAACGTATGTATGTATGTATGTGTGATTTTTGGGGTGACATTCACTATTTCACTATTCTATTGTGCCCCCTTACTTCTACTCAGTTTCTGAGGAGAGTCTCAGAAACTAGTAGTTCCTTTAGTCCTATTTCCCGGAGGAATTTTAGGATGTCTGCAGGCTTCAACTTAGGCAAATGTTCCTCTTCTATCCTAGCTAACGTAAAGATGTGGTGTATTTTAAGAAATTAATACCTACTTACTTTTTCCGTCGGTCGTTCGTGGCACCGTTCGCCGCTCATAGAAGCCAATCAAAACGATTTTTAGCTGTCACGTGTCTTACCTCATAAGGGAAATGTAATTTATTTACATTTGAATTTTGAATTTCTGGTTGTTTTATTCGTGAATTGTGGCAAAAAAGTGTTTTATTTCGTTTATATTGTGTTTTTGGTACTTTAAAATCGTCGTCAAACATGAATGTGTACTCTGGTGACGAAGAACCTAGACGTCCAAAAACTATACGTCCTAGACCAACTTTTTTTGAGGAATAAGACAATAAAGACTTATTGGACTGATTTAGATTAAGTAAAGATACGGTAGAACATTTATCCGAGTCATTAGAAGATGTTCTTTCACATCCAACTGATAGGTAAATTTAGAAATTTGATGAGAGTCAGGGATTAAATTAAAATTATTTCATTTCATCTTTTTTTTAGAAACGATTGCCTCTCTTCTACTCAACAATTACTCTTATTTCTTAGTTTTGCAGCCAATGGGTCGTTTTTAAAAATATCTGGAGATTTTTGTGGAGTAAGTAAATCTGCCAGAGAATTAAAAAAGTAGCACGAGCTATTTGTACTCTTCGCCCCAGATACATTAATGTGCCTCAAACACCTAATGAAATAAGATAAAGCAGAGAAAATTTTAAAGAACAGCTCGATTTCCTATAGGTGTATTGGGGCAATAGATTGTACCCATATCCGTATTAATTCACCTGGTGGGGAAAACTCAGAAATATTTCGGAATCGTTAAAAAATGTTTTCTTTGAATGTTCAGACAATCAGTTATGCACAGCTTGAAATTCAGGACATTGTAGTCAGACGGCCTGGTTCAGCACACGATTCGTATATATTTCGAAATTCTAATGTGCATAATTTATTTGAAAATGGACATTTTGGAAACAGTGTAATTGTTGGTGGATAAATTTTAGGTTAACTCTTGTTCTTCTTTTCTTTTGGCGACGATATTACCATAGAGAAAGTAAAATATTACTACATCTCTGGCGAAAACTTTACAGTATCTATTGCCAACCTTCAGAAAATATCCTAAATATTAAATTACTTAACTGATAATTAAAAGTTGTTTGAAAAACAGTACCTTGTTGTTAAGTATCTATTATTTTTAATTAATAGTTAGGTAATTGAAACTTAAATAATATATTGAAAAACTGGCTGTAAGTTATCTAAAAGTGTATTGGAAAACTCTTTTGAAAATACATTCGAATAAGTTTTTATTCGTCAAATCGTAAAACCTTGTAAAATTCATGTAAATCGGAAAATCCAATCTCAATTTGACCTTTAATAGTATCTAAAATTTCATAAAAAAGTTATTTATAATGTGATTTCTTGTCTACCAAATTATATGGTTTCCTCCTTTTCGCGGGAGGAGCCTCATCAGTTGGGAAATTTTCAAATAAAATATTAAAATGAAATTCTGTATTACGGAAACCTGAAATTTTATCAATGAGATGCTTCCAACGCTCTCTTGAATAAATTATATCAGTGAATTTATGTTGTAAAATTTGAAAAATAACATCGGTTTGTTCAAATATTAATTTAAAAGTATCAAGAAAAAACAAAACTCAATTATTCCCGCTAATCATCTAAAATTCTAAAACAAAACAAGCACGCACGAACCCACGCTCGTATTCTGTATTCCGTAGTTCGTATTGGTTCGTACATCATCGCAACTGATGGAAGCTAAGCCTCCAGAGATGTTGCCATTTGCGCTTTTTTCACGGTATTAGCAATAGGACTGGTAGAAAAAAATGATAAAAAAAAACTGTGTTGAGCAGCACGTGGTTTCGAGAGAAATGTATGTGGAGATTTTCCTTAGGGCACTGTTGTCAGATTCTAAAATAAGAAGTGAAAACGGGGAATTTATTGTGAAATTAAAATTTTTTAGATAAACGGGAAATAAAATGAAGAATAATCAACAACATATTTTTGGTGCTATTTGCTGGATAAATTATTGAGGAGGCTGAGCCTCCTTAGCCTCCTTCGAAGAGCCGCCACTGCATCTTATGGACCCCTTTATATGATTAATTATTACATTTACACTTTGGATATTTAGATTTTGTTCAGTGGCTGCAATTGTTACTACAAATGTCAAAATTGCATACTTATCGTAAATGAACCATACATTGGTGAATGAAGGTATAATATACTGACCCAATTGGGTAATACACTTCAGTATTATACAAAGTAACGTTCTGCGTATGGCATTCGCCGCACTTAAAGTTAAGCCCCATGGGCTTTCCAAAAATCGAAGCAAAACTAATAAACATTGGCTCGAATTCTTCATTGCTATTAGGACTTGTCCATTCAAACAAAGACGTTGGTACTCCTTCCAAGCCCAACATAATTTCGCCTCTTCTTATTTGAAGCCAAAAATCCGTCCATCTTCCAGCCCCGATTAGATGCGGTAACGTTTTTTGCTCCAATAGATCGCTACCTTTGTACAATTTCACTTTTTCGTTATAATCAGCTGCTATAAGTAACGACAGACTTTCTGAGCTAGTTTTTGGGGTTATTTCCATAACAACACCATCTAAAAAATAATGGAAATAAACTTGTTACGAGGGTTGTCTATTAAATGATGCATATAAGAACATAGTTAGCGCCTGTCAACTAACATCAAACGGATCTGATTGTTGGGCCATCCTCTATACAGTACCGATCTAAGTCCTAACAACATTTTTACATTTTAAAATTAATAATGAACTGCGAGGTCAAAAGTTCTCTGTATCTGTATCTGTAGAGTAGGGAGGGTGAGTATAGGCTCACAGCACTTAGGCCACATGTGACCCATTGTACATCCTCCCGAGGAGTTGTTCTCCTAGGTCATCGTCCGTCCTGTTCTTCCCAGGAAGGTGGACAGGTCACTAGGAGACATCTCCTTTATATCGGCAGGTGTAGGCCAAGACTCACCGAACACAAACTTTCTTATTGACGATAACTCCGGACACTTGCATAAGATATTCCTGACAGTTTCATCTTCTGTTCACACATCCTGCTTAGAGGTGTGTACACTAGCCCCATAGTATGAAGGTGTTTCCTTAGTTAACAGTGCCAGTCAGAAATCCTACTGTTAATCGTAGGTTTTTCCTGGTCATAGCCAGATATTTCTTCGGCGCCAGCTTCCCAGGGTCGCCCAGGGTGATCTTAGCAAGAATGCATCCTTCGATTACATCCCATCTCTTAAGGAATTGAGCATGGGTGTAACGTTTGGCTAGCTCCGCAATTGTCGAAGTCGTTAGGCCGTAGGTATCACTGGGTCCTAAAATTTTTAGTCGAGCCGCTTCCCTGGCTAAAGTATCGGCAATGCGATTACCTTTACCTTAACCCACCTCAGGATAATAGTTATCTGCCGAGGCGTTAGTCAAAAGTTGAACAGTCCCATATGAAAAATATAAAATACAACCCGATGTTACCAAGTAGATCTGGATTCCATTCCTTGATAGCAAACCGCAATCCTCCTTGAAGTCCTGCTTCTTTCCATTGGGGTAAAATGTAGGTTTTTCGATCTGTAAGAGCTGTAGCTACAACAACAGTGCATTCTTCTGGTTTGTCGCAGTCTCTTACATTACACGCATCTTCTGGGACGTCTGGATCTGTAGTATAGCACCAACTACCTGATACATTTCTAGAAGGATTTCGACAAAAATTTTCCGCTTTTGTAACAGAGTTTTCAGGAAAAAGCGTCTCATTCCAAAACATTTTATTTGATTTTTGTTGGGGTGGATTTAAATTACCGATAAATGGGTTAAATCTTCCTATTGTTAGGTTGATTGTTGGTTCAAATTTCCATGTATCACATGTTCTGTTTGATCTTGTTACGTTTAGATTGCCGCTGTAATCGTTTCCAGTGCCAGCCATACGGCACTGTTCCGATTTGCATTTTCTAACGTTGCAATCAGTTTTTTCAATTTTTTTAACTGGGTTTAATGATATCGTGTAGCAGAACGTTTTTTCGTTGGGTTTGGTGGGGTTTCTACAATAATTCCAAGCTTTCAGTAGCTCCGAAGTGTTTTGGAACTGAATATCTGCGTCTAACGATTTTGATATGGTCCAAGGTAAACATGGTAAACCTTGAAAGAAAGTAAATATCAATGAGTTAAAATCACGGTAATAAGTTTTCCATTAGAAATTAAGTTTTATTTTTTTTAAATTCAATAGATGATGCTTCTACTTGATGTAGATCCATACTAAATGATGAAATAAAACAATTTAATTTGTTAAAATCTGCATTACGTACATTACGAGTTTCGCTAACACAGTAGCTTTCTCAAAGGAGTGGAGGTATAATGAAAAATGTATACAGTGCCTTAATACTGAATTTGCAATTTCCACGGGGGTAAAAAGGATACGTATTTAGTTTTCAGCGATTCTAAAAAGTCGTTCACCAGCGAAGTTTTTATTTAAATGTCAATTTTGTGACTTTGACAATTCAAAGAGATAATATGAATAATAAGAAGCAATGTTCGGGTATTTTGCATCCTCAAGCAAAAAAGAATGGTACTTATTATGATAGATTATTTCGAGAATGAATGAAAAAGTGGAAATTTGTCAACCATCAGTGTGCAGGAAACATCAACCATCATTATTTTCTCCGGGTATATTTGTAATCTCACATTTTGATAACCTCTGTGTCTTCTGATTTGATACATATGGTTAGTGACTTTTGAACCCTCACCATAAGATCGCTTTTGACTGTATCTATTTGGTCGTTAAGAATATCTGTTTTTATTTATCAGAAGAGCATCTGAAATATTTTATTTTAGCGATTTAGGTTCTATATGCAAAATTTTAAAATTTGAATCGAAATTGTGTTTGCTAATAAATGATTTGAGTAGTTGGAATCTGATTTTTGGTGTCATAGAGCTACGTCTGTGTTCTGAAATTCTAGTTTTAAAATTAATAAAAGTTCTACCTATATAAATTTTATCACAGTTGTCATTACCACATGTTATCTATGATATACAGTGTGGAAACCACTTATGAAATAAAATTCATTGTGTCATTATTTTAGAAAATTATAAAAAATGCCGAGACACGTCAACTTCTGAATTGAGTTGTGCGTTATGTAAACATAAATTTAAATGTACAGGGTGATTAACGCAAGTATACCATAGTCGCTGTTTTTTTTTTATTGAAACACAATGTATATTTGCATATTTTTGAAATCCTCTTAATAACCGATTCCAACAAACTAAATAATGTATGGTCAATTATGAATTATACAAGGTGTAATTTTAAAATTGATAATTTATGGTTAATTATGAATTATACAGGGTGTAATTTTAAAATTGATAATTTATTACACTTGAAATATTGGTACTTTTTTAAATTAGCTAAATATGGGATTATCAAAAATCTGAACTAACTAATTATTAGACGTATTTGTATATTAAACAAAACCTGCTACGCCCATGAATTTTATCATAAATACCTAAAAATTGCCTACAAACGCCAATAATTAGACAAAATCGGTAAATAATGTGGATTGTTTTACATCGGTAAATAATGTGGATTGTTTTCTATTCTGTCAGTTGTTGATGTATTGACAGTTTATACTGAAAAAGTAAAATCTTTGTCAAACACTCTTTCCTTGTCGACATAACAATGAAATATTTAACTGTGACTCACCGAATTGAGATTTTATTTAATCACAGGTATCCCGAATTGCCTATAATATTTCACAAAGTACTGTGTCTAAAATTCATGCAAAATTCAGAAAACTTGGACATGTCAAACCATTGAAAAGGAAACCACACTTCGTTGAAGATGATGTGAAAGTGGATATTTTGTTAAGTGTCGAAGAGAATCCAACTTCAAGTACACGTCAAATTGCCCGTGAAAATAATGTTAGTCATACAACTGTTCTAAGATGTCTTCATAAAGAAAAACTTCATCCCTACAAATTAACTTTTGTGCAGGAGTTAACAGAAGACGATCCAGATCGTAGAATGGATTTCTGCGAAAGATTGATGAATAAGCTGAACAGAAATGAGATAGCTCTTGGTACCATTATTTTTTCTGACGAATTAACATCCACATTGAATGGAGACGTAAACCGACAGAACTGTAGATATTGGTCAGCAGAGAATCCTAATTGGATGCGTGAGACACATACTCAGTACCCTCAAAAGGAGAACGTTTGGGCCGGTATCATAGGCGACCATATTATTGGTCCTATATTTATAGATGGAAATTTGACAGCTGAAAAATATTTAAATATGCTTAGAAATGAAGTTATTCCTGCGTTGGCAAACTTATATACCAACGCAATAGATCCTACCTTACCGAATGAAAATGTTTGGTTCCAGCAAGACGGGGCAACACCCCATTATGCTTCAATGGTAAGAACTTTGTAGATAAAATCTTCCCCAATAAATGGATTGGACGAAGAGGTACTATTGAGTGGCCAGCTAGATCGCCAGACCTTACGCAGTTAGATTTTTTTCTGTGGAGTTCTCTCAAGAACAAAGTATTATGCAACACAACCAACTAGCATTGTAGACCTCAAAGACAGGATAACTACAGAAATACGGAATATTTCACCTCAAACATTAAACAAAGTTAAGGAGGAGTTCTATAGGAGACTGTGCTATTGCCAACAACTAGGTGGAGAACATTTTGAGCATTTATTTTAATGTAACAAAATCAAATACATCAGGTATTTTATGTATGTGTTTAATAGCTATTTTCGCGGAGCAAACCCTGAACACATCCAGAACACAAACCGAGTACATACTGGATTTCTTTAATGCGCAGGCGTGCCTACAAACTTATTCCGAATTTTAAAGGTAGCGCGAACGCGAAGTGACATTTATAATTTGAAGTGACATTTAGTTTTTTTTCATTTTGTGTTAATTTGATTAAATAAAATGTATCAGGAAGGTAATTCTTTTCTTAATTTAAATTACATTGTAAATTATAAAATTAACTAACTTAGATTTGTACGAATTTTTACGATTTCCAAAATTTAAAAAAAAAAAACAACTCAACGAACACTATCACAAAATTATATCTAATCCAAAAGTTTTAAACGCAAATTAAAAAGTAATCAAACCGCTATAAATGTCATATAACGACATACAACCAAAATTTTGAGGTTATAATCTGTTCGGAACAAAAAATCCCAGCTATCATCCTAGGATTGATCGAGCACGTTCCGAACATACTCGAAATTGAATCTAAGTATTCCCCGAACACGGGATTTTTTATCCTGAACACATTCTAAAGCACTCCACGAACACTCAAATTTTAATTGCGCATGCGTAGTCCCTCCGAATACGTTCAGGATGTGCTCCGCGAAAATAGCTGTAAACATAAAAATTTCACCCTGTATAATTCATAGTTGACCATACATTATTTCGTTTGTTGGAATCGGTTGTTTCATTAAAAAAAAAACAACACCGACTATGGCATACTTGCGTGAATCGCCCTGTACATTTACATTTATGTTTACACAACTCAATTCAAAAGTTGACGTGTCTCGGTTTTTTATAATTTTCTAAAATAATGGCAAAAAGAATTTTATTCCTTAAGTGGTTTCCACACTGTAAAAACTCCTGATTTGTTTAATTTTGAAGATTTAGATTTGTTGTTTTTAATATTCAGATAATCTTAACGACCAAATAGATATCAAAAATTCTCCCTTATTAAACCTTTTTTACCTCGCCTCTGTATTCCAAGCAGAGGTTTATGCAATACTTGCGTGTGCAAGGGCTAACAGTATGAGAGCCTACAACAACAGGCAGATCAGGATCTACAGCGACAGCCAAGCCGCCCTTAAAGCACTTCAGAGCTATAGGGTGACATCTCGGCTAGTATGGGAATGCGGCGAAGAACTTAGAAGACTGGCGACTCGGAACAGTGTAACACTGGAGTGGGTACTAGGTCATAAAGGAATCGCAGGCAATGAAAAAGCTGACGAACTCGCAAGAGTAGGATCGTCAACTCTGATGAACGGACCCGAACCTGCTGTGGGCATCCCCAGATGCTTAACCAGGTCATGGTTAAAAGGGTGGTTGAAAGAACAACACAAGAAATACTGGAAGAATACGACTGGGCAAATACATGGGAAGAAATTCATAAAAGAACCATCAGAAAAAGTAGCGAAAGAACTGCTCTCAATGAGCAGGAACAAACTGCGCACCACTACGGGGCTACTTACGGGACACTTTCCCACAAAGGAGCACCTAAACAAAATAGGGCTGTACAACGGAGACCTTACATGCAGAAGATGCAAAAAGGATACCGAAACAGCTCTGCATATACTATGCAACTGTGAGTCGCTGGACCACAGAAGGCAGAAACTTTATGGTAGAACCCAAATGACTCCAGAAGACTTCTACAATCAACCAGCTAAGAACCTGTATGAGCTAATACAGGGAACGGATTGGCTGAATAGGTTGTAGTCAGAACACTAGGAGTATCCACAATAAGAAAAAAAAGAGGACAAAAAAAAAAAAAAAAAACCTTTTTACCTAGAAAAGTCCTGGTAAGATTTTTGTGAATGAATTTCCAGGTGAACTTGTTAAAAACTTTATTTAGACATATTTAGACACTTTTTGCTTTTTATTTCCATGTAATTAGATTAAAATATTATTGTCAATATCCGTAAAATTCAGTTTAAAGGCACTGTATAAATTAAAAATTTTTCATTATAGCTCCACTCGTTTGAGAAAGCTACTATGTTTACAAAACGCGTTACAAGTTGAACATATAATGTGGATTTTAACAAATTAAATCGTTTTATTTCATCATTTATGTTTTAACTCTGAATGAATACATACCTTCACTTGTAATATCTTGAGATCCTTGGTAATTGGATTCTTGAGAATTAAAAGCACACTCTGGTAAAAACGCTTTAGTAGGATTGGCTGTTGGTGGTGGCAAGCAATAGAAACTCCAATGGGCTATAGTATTTTCTGAACTCACACTGAACCACCTGAGATTTCTGAATATTTCGTCCTTAACTTCTGTTAAAACTTGCAACCCAAGTGGTTTTTTAACGTACACGGTCATGATATTTGCAAAAAAACTTATAGAAAATTCTTTCCACTCCCAGTAATTCAGTAGATTCTCAATTTGAAGACGATTCAGATCTTTTTCTGGTCCACCTTTTAGAGACATAGAAGCTAGTCAGTTAGTTCATGATCGGCAACATTGTAAAGTAGTTTGGGATTTTTGCGTGCTGTTTGTAACTTAAAACTCGATAACGATAACTTTAGTACATTCAATAGCCTTTTTGGTGTACGTACGTCATCGTTTGTAACGTATATCCGGGTTTTGGGTTTGTCGTTTATTTTATTTGCTATTTTGACATATAGCTAACCTTAAATTTGTTGAATAAAATCATCAGAATCGTATTCAGCCGAATTCGAAAAGGCTATGAAATTAATAATTACCAGCTTCTTTTTCTAACTGAAAATAGTTGAGAGCTTTCAAAATGCTGATTTTTTTCTTGGTATTTAGGCATATTTTTGTATTATTTGAATAAATATAACAATAAGATTGAAATTCACTTTCCATAAATAATAACTGACCGTAAACAACAAAGTAGTGACCTTGGGGAACTGTCAGTGGGACATTAGAAAAAGACGTAAGACACATTGCCAATACCAAAGGTATACTTTGGCAAGTATATCTGAAGCCGTGAAAGGAATGCAGTCGAAAACATTCGATATTGCCACGTTTAAGTATGAAAAAGCTAAAGGGCTAAGTATGTAGTGATAATAATTAGAAAAGGGACTCTTTATTATTAAAAATATGATTAAACGTTAATTCTTTAATGTGCTTGTTTCCCTGGATTTTTTCTATTAACATTATTTTTTCAATTTATGAATATTAAAAGATAAGCACTTTTCCAAATTTTTTATGAGCTTCTCCAAGCTCTGGCAGCGATGTACGAAAACCATAATTACCACACCCTCCGAATTACATAATTGGTGATTTTTATCGAATGCTGACTTCTTATTGGCAAGCGCGTACGTAAGTTCTTCCCTCTCACTTCTTCAATTGACTGATATTGATTTATCCAGTGGCGTTGGTATTGTCAGTGACCTTTGTATTTTCAATTTTACTTGGTAAAATAGGTACCGTACGCCATTTGTACGTTTATGACAGATATGCGTCATGATTCCTCGTCTCTTACCGATGCCCCGTAACTTCAGATAAATTTGCTAAACTACATGTCTGCATCCTATTTTGAAAGTTGTAATTTCTCCCGATTGATATGTCGCGCTTGCGCGTATTCTAAACATCAACTAATCAAATTTCTTAAGTCAAAGATTAGGGTTAACGTTCGTAATACATTTAAACTGTTCATTATTGTGATATTTTAAAATTTTAATAAGGATTAATCACAGACCTGCCTTTTTTCCATTTCTTCCAGCGTAACGTGTTAGAAGGACATTAACAATCGATGACGCACACCAAAAAGGGTATTATATGAACTCCTATTAATTTATTCCCTAGAATACGGATAATATTGTCGTAAATTTGTAAGCGATGTTGCCATATTTTGCTATAAGATACCGAATATACTATTTTTTAAATACCTACTTACCAGAATATTGATTTATGGTGATTCTGGTATAATTATTGACACCCGACAGTGTCAGTATGACGTTAGGAAAATCTATCGTAGGACTGAGGACGAATTTTATACAAGCCGAATGATGAGCTCGTACGTATACGTATAGATCGTATCCTGATCCCTTTTCTCTAAGCGGCCAAAACTGCTGAAATTCATATCCTTAAAGTGGATTGGATAAAGACAGTATCTAAGTTGCTTCTTACCTGTTGTTACATGGGAATCGCAATCAAAATCGTCCTTACAAAATGGAAAGGACCAAAGAACATTTGTTCCTTGTACAGAATAAAAATTAAATTTATTCATCTTAGAACCTAAGTAGTTGTCCTTTGTTTTAAATTCCGCTAAAAATATGGGTTTAATTTGACCTTCTAATCCAAAAGTTATAAAACCTCGATGCCAACTCAGAGAAAACCAAGTAAATTCTGTGGATTTTAAAATTCCATGTGTCGGCTCCCATTCTGGTTTTTCTTTATTTCCAAAACGTAACGTAGAAAAATTATTACCGATAACTATCTCCAAACCAATACCAATATCTTCTATCTCCTCTCCAGTAAGAGGTAGCGGTAGAAGTGTTAAAACTATTCTAGCAGTAGCTTCTAAAAAGGAATCAGAATCCCACAACTTGACACCGAACGATAAATTCGCTATAGTATTATTAAAATCAGTATAATGCATGTAAGTATTGGAATTTTTCGAGAAGACCAAACATATCGGGTCATCACAAAAAGGAATATCACAATATTCTTTCTCTATTTCGTTTGTATCTTCATTTTCCACCAGACACCATGGTCCTCCTATATCACCATTAGGATTGCGACAATATTTCTTTGCATCATAAAGATTTTCCTCTGGGAAAAGCTTCTTATTAAATTTGGGCATTGCTGTGTAGTTGGAGTGTTCCTTTACTCGTTTTCTATTTTTGTCCCATTTCAAGCATCTTCTTTCTGATGTACCTTTGTTGTGTTCGCCTCCGTATTCCATTCCGGGACCGGTGAGTTTGCACTAAAAATCACGCAGACTTGGAAATGTTTCCTGGTTCTAAAATGGTTTGATATGTTGTCTTTTAAGTGTTGCATTTGGCATGTTTAGTTAATTTAAACCCAAGGGTCAGACTGTACCTTAAAGTTACGAGTTAGTCAAAGTAACCAATCACACAGATAGAACAATAAAAATTTTCTCGGGCAGCCAAGCGTCTTTACTACCTACGGATGGTATTAGACTGCCAAAAAAGACTCGCCTCAATAAGAGATCTCAATAGAGTATCGCTAGTCTGGATCCCTGGCCTCTCTGGCATGGATCGCAATGAAAAGGTAGACTCTCTTGCAATGGAGGGTGCCGTTCGTATCTTTATGGGACCAGATCCTACAATTGGCATCGCAATAAGTTTTTCCAAACATCAACACCAAATATCTGGACTGCAAGAAGAGCTTTAGCCTTCTGGCACAATATACCAAGATTGGTTCATTCAGAAGCTATACCTACATCCTTCAAAAACGACCTAGACTTTGACTTTTTTACCTTTTGAAAATTAAGATGAGCTGCGTGGTCAAAGGTTCCGGTACTCAGAAGATGCCAACAAGCGAGTGGAACAACTACTTCCAGAACTCGCTTTTTATTCACTTTTAATTTGTATTTACCTGTGAATAACTGCATAGCGGCAAACCACAAGCTTCAAACTGTAAATCTAGATTTACCGTATAGCACCATGGTCCCATAGGATCGCTGGTGGGATTCCTGCAAAAATTTTTCGCCAACTTTCTAGATCCATCTGGAAATTTATTATCCAATATATTTTCTTTAATTTCATGTGGTTGGGAAGATGTCCAAGATTGACAACGAACCTTCGAATCGGTTTTTCCTACGTAGCCTCTGTACTCTATTCCCAAATGGGAAACTTTACAAAGGTTCAAGTCAGTTAGAGAACCTGGTGGTGTTTCATTGCAATGAATAGGAGACGAGAACAAGAAAAGTATTATAGCAGTCACTAGCATTGATGAAAGTTTGACTTTTATTTTATTTCATTAGAGAAATGTCATTTTTGTTTCTACCACAGAATACACCATCCCAAGAAGAAACGAAGCTTGTGCTATTTTACAATTCATTTTCTGAGAGCGCATGTCTGACAGTCACCATTTTAAGCCCGTTATCTGTCAATGACATGTGATTTTATTGTTTACCAAAGAAAGCAAGCTTTTCGATTATTTACATATTTTTTTGTGTTTTGAACGATAAAATTTGCATACAAAATTACATTTATTAGTTATGGCGCCAAAAACTTGTGCAATTCGTTGCTGTCATTCAAGTGATGGATGATAATAATTGAAAAACACAACAAAACGTCGATATATATGGAGAAAAGTTTACTGTCGCTTCTTTTTTATAACTTCGTTGTCCTAGATTACATTTTCTCTGGGTGTAAAATTTAATTCAGAATCTGGTGAAGTATAACTACAGTTCGTTCGGTGAATCTTTTCCCATGTATGAAATTATTCACATACTAGTTTTTGTAGTACGTCTCTTTCCTACTCACAGGATCTAAACCCCCGAAATGAAACCGTTTGTTCCATTACAACATAATATAACAAACAGAAATAGCCATATGATGAATGTCGGCGATAAGTTTATCGCGAATTTGTACGTTGACAGACCAAAGACTTTGTTTACATTTTTATTTCACATTTTTTTGGAACGAAGTTCCTTATCGCGCGTTGTGAAAGGGGGCTAGACGGATAAAATTCTTACCAAAAGTTGTCACGACACTTTTTGATATAGGAAGCTATTGTAAGCTGTGCGGCGACGCATGTTTCTCTGTCTGTATCTTTCTCTCTTATAGGAAGCAAGCCAGATATTTTCATTTCTATTTCGCATTGAACAGTGTGGTGTCGCGACGATTATTTTTGTTGAGTGTATACAGGTTTTTTGTAAATAATAAATAATAAAAAATAATAATAATAATGAATCCTGACAGTGTTTCTGCACAAGTTCCGGATATTGCTGATGGAGTTAGGTAAGTAGAGATTATATACAGATAATAATAATAAATGCTTTTGTATTTTTAGCAAGTACGCACTATAACCTCTCTTTATTATTGTGCTAACCAAGTCATACGCATTATAATCTCCACATTTTGTGTGTTTAGTGTTTAGCAAGTGTACGCGTCATAATTTTAATAAATTCAAAAACAAATCATATTATAGGTAATATTACAATTTCAGAACGTATGTATATAGCAAGCCGTGCGTGTTCTAACCTATACGCTGTTGTGTTTACGAAGTCGAGAGAGTATATATACAGATCACGTAATTTCTTATGGAACCTTCCTGGATTACACAAGTACGACAAGGAAAATATGAGAAAAACAGCTTGAAAGAGAGAGAAAGTATAGCCGTACGCGCGTATCGAAGGCGTGTACCCAGGTCTAGGGGATGGCCGAATGTTGATTGTCCTTTACAGAGAGGAAGAGAATTCACTAGTAGGTGGTATTCAGAACGGACAATAAACATTCGGCCATCCCCTAGACCTGGGTACACGCCTCCGATGCGCGCGCACAGTTACACTTTATCTCTCTTTCAAGTTCTGAATACCACCTACTAGTGAATTCTCTTTCTCTCTGTAAAGGACAATCAACATTCGGCCATCCCCTAGACCTGGGTACACGCCTTCGATACGCGCGTACGGCTATACTTTCTCTCTCTTTCAAGCTGTTTTTCTCATATTTTCCTTGTCGTACTTGTGTAATCCAGGAAGGTTCCATAAGAAATTACGTGATCTGTATATACACTCTGTTGTTGTGTTTACAAAGTCCCGCGCATCTATGAAGTGTATGAAAGAATAGACAGACAGAGTACATATATATATATATATATATATATATATATATATATATATATATAAATGTTTCGGTGTGTGTATGTATATGAACAATTCCTTCACTAATTAATCGAAAGGAACTTCGTTCCATCCGGGTGTCCCTTGACACCTCTCAACTTTTTTCTCATTTTTTTGCACCTTGCATACAAATTTAATTAAAAAACAGTTGTTATAACGACTTACTTACACCCGAGTGTTCGAATTATTGTGGTAAGTAAAGATTATTTATCCACTTATTATTTATTTACTTCGCAATGAAAACTAACCTTAAATTGACATTTCATCATGGTTATGGATAGAATTCTATCAAACTGAATTATATGAAACATATTTTGCTGGGACTACCGCCATATCAATGTGAATTCAACGCTATTGAATTAATTTAGACAAATTGCAAGTCATATTACAATAGATATATTGGTAAAGATAAGTATTCAGAATAGCTCTGTTATAAATATGTGGAAAGAGGCACTGCAACAATGTCATCAACAAATTATAGAAAAGTGGTATGCCCCAGAGCAAAATATAGTTGATATTAGCATTCAACCAATTACCATATGAGGAAAATTAAATGAAATTTATTGTATATATTTATGAGTCTTAAATATACATATTTAAAATATTTATTATTTATTTTCACAACCCAAAAGATTTCTTTCAATTCTGATTTGCAAAGTTTCTACTGAGGAAATTGTTATTAATTCCAACTCTCATGCAAGTAAATTTGTGGAATAACCCTATAAAACTCTGGAATACTAACAGTTTCTTCAAACTAAAGGTTTAGGTAGCATATCGCTAAATGGCTGTGAAATATTTACAAATATCTAGCTTCAATAATAAATAACGCACACCGTCATTTTAGCCACATCTTAATTGAAACATCAATCTACGACCTACCTGTAATTTAATGTATTGATGTATTGCGTTTGTATTTGAATGATGACGCATGGAAAAAGATTCACCGAACTAACTGTATATAAATAACTATATAAACTATATAAATAATAAAAATTTTATATTCAAGCACCATACTTGTAATTTTATATCATCATTTACTGAAATTCTTTCTATTGTAAACTGATATTATGAATATATTGTGGTGAAATTTATATTTAATAACTATCTTATAATTACAATATGTTTATTAATTTTAGGGTTCGTTATCCGAAGATAAAACACTTGTCAAACTCACTCAATCACTGTCACTTCTTACCTTTCTCTCGACCCAACCTCCAATTTTGACAAACATGCCAATTGATTTTTAAAAATTCATGAAATTTTGATTTTTACAATAAATGCGGCGATAATTTTATTGATTAAAATTTCATCTCAACAATCCCTAAAGTTCTTCAAAACTATATTTTTTTTTATTTAATCAAACAAAATATTTTTGGAGAAGTTGACCCCAATTTATAAAGTTCCTAAAAACTATTAATTATAACATCTAATTATCTAATTATCAACATCTAATTATGTTTTTTTTTTTTTTTTTTTTTTTTAATTCTGGGTTCTAAATATTGAGCTTGAGAATATTGAGAGTGCGTAGTTACTCATGTTGCTACTTTTAAAATCAAATTTCCCATAATATAATTTTTCTCTAACATAACCTTGTTCTGTTTCCCCCCAATACTGTTTTGAGAATAATTTTTAAAAATCGTTAAAATCATTAATAATTGTATCATTACATGTTAACCAGAGCAATAGTTGATTATTCAAATGAGACCTAATTGTTTCCTTCAAATCTTCAATATTAAACATATCTCTTAATTTGATCTTAAGACATCTGATAAAAACCTTTGGATGCATTTTACGTATGTCTCCATCAAATTTCAAACTTCTTTCTCCATGATTGCAAATGTAATTGATTCCTTGTGTATTGTTTTGTTGAGCTTTATTCTTCATGTTTTGAATTTCACTTTCCAATTCCATCATTTTCTTCTTAAACTCTTCTTTTATTTCCGTTTCTAAAATTTCAAAGTCCCGTGTATTCTTATTTTCTTTAATTTGTTGTAATTTTACATCCATTTCCCTTATTAATTCTCTCTGTGTTTTCAGATTCATTTCTTCTTCTATCGATATATTCAATTGTATACCTTGTTCCACATCTTGTATCCTTTTATTATTTTTCATAATGTTTCTATCTACCTTTTCTATATGTTCTTTTCCTTCTCCACGCATCTTGTTCACCATATCTTTTATTTCCTGTTTTATATCTGTACTTTCCTGAATTAAGCTTGCTTGTAATTTATTCATTTTTTCTTCTTGTTCTTTCTTATACTTTTCAAATTGTTTTCTCATTTCTGTTAAGTGCTCTTCGAATTTCTCTCCTTGTCTATCAAATTTTTCATTGATTTCTACCTTTGCACTTCTTATCTCTTCCTTCGTGCTCTTCATATCTTCTCTGGTGCTCTTCATATCTTCTCTTGTGCTATTCATGTCAGACATAATTGTTGTCATCATTTCCATTAATTCTTCAGTTCCTTTCGTTTTTTCCTCGGTGTAATAGCGTACTTCTTTTATGATACTATCTCCTCTTTCTTGTCTTGTTGTTTTTTCCTCTTCCATGGCTGTAGTTAATCTTTCTTCTAATGTTTGTTTACTTCCTTTTGTGTCCAAGTTTCTTAATTTTAAAAGTTCTTTGAGTTCTTCCACAGTCAAATTATTAATGTCAATTTTTTCTTCATTCATTGAAAAATTTTCCAAAAATCCTCAGATGTTATTCTTTTAATTATAACCCGTTTCTGTCACTAAGTCAAGTGTTCCACGTTGGGCGCCAATTGTGGCGAAATTTATATTTAATAACTATCTTATAATTACAATATGTTTATTAATTTTAGGGTTCGTTATCCGAAGAATAAACAGTTGTCAAACTCACTCAATCACTGTCACTTCTTACCTTTTTCTCTCTCAATAGACCTTTTAGGTCTCAGTGAATGTCACCCCAAAAATCACACATACACATACACCTTTCTCTCGACCCAACCTCCAATTTTGACAAACATGCCAATTGATTTTTAAAAATGTCATTCATGAAATTTTGATTTTTACAATAAATGCGGTGATAATTTTATTGATTAAAATTTCATCTCAATATATAATCTATTATTATTGTATTGGTTTTTTAGACTCACCCTATCCTACACATAGTGCTACATAAATACATACTTACTTACACATATAATTTCGATAACAATATAGAAAATATAAGAATTATTTGGTTAAACAATAGCTCATTATTTTTTGTTAATGGATGGTACCTACTCCAAAAACAGAAGCTGAAACTTATATTTATAATATTTTTCACAATATTTGTTAAGCTGTTTAATTATCTTGAACAATCCATAAATTGAGTTGAACAATTAAAACAAGTCATAAAAATAAACAATTATTATTTGAGATACTTTGGTTTCACTTTTTTGCGTGTAGTACATTTAATTTACATTTTTTGAACAATTTTCTCAGTGTAACTTGATCCGTTATCTGTCAACGTCAGTTTGAAGGTCACGAAATTTTGCCCCCAAAACATCAAAGGATTTCACGCCGGCTTTCGTTTCTTGTTTGGCTGGTGTATTCTGTGTTTTCACTGTTAGACAGAGGTGTAGCAAAATAGTTGTGTGCAACAGGCAAACGCTGGCGCAATATTTTTAGTGCAATACGTAGCTGCAACACAGCGTCTGGCAACATTGCCATCAATAACAGTCAGGCTGGGTAATATATTGACAATATTTTCAGTGTGTCCCGGCCATATAGCTACACATGTTTTGTGTTGCCTATGCATTTAATTGGTTGCAGCAATAGTTGCCGGACGGACAAAAGTTACATCCTGAGTTATAGAATGTGCAAACCGGAATTTATGAAGACAGAAATGCTAAAAAAGATTGATGGGCAGTTATCGCCGAAGAATTTGGTATATCAAGTGATGAGGCCTACAAAAAATACAGAAAGTTGAGAATTTATACAAAGAATGAGGTGGAAAAGAAGAAAACCGGTAGTGCTGGCGGTAAACTAGTGAAATGGTAGTTTTAGCTAGACTTAGGTGATCTAAAGTCTCACGCCTAAGGTCGAATCCACAATCTACTCGTCTTTTTCTTTAACTTTGTGTTTAAAACAATATAAGTCGCTGCGTCGCGAATGATTTCGTCAGCCATTCTTGCACGATTGTGTAGCCCGTCTACGAAACAAATTATTTTCATCAATGGGCCGTAGTGTTGCAAACAATATTGCCAAGATATATATGACAGAGCCATATGCTACAATTATTGAAATGTTGTCATGCTGGCTGGGCTATAGTTGCCAATATTGCAGCCACATATTGCACTAAAAATATTGCCCGTTTAGAAGGTGCTTTAGCTTTTAATATGTAGACGTGTAACTCTAAGAGTTCATCCATACCTTGCAAATAGTTTCGGTAACAATTACCATCATCAGGCTATAACAAATAGAAAATGGTACCTCATTGTAAAGATCCAAAGAGACAATAAAAAAGATAGATTTAACAAAGTTGCGATCAAATAATATTTTACAATCAAGTTACAATTATAGAGAAAATTAATTAATTGATTCATTATTTTAGATTAATTTTCTCTATAATTGTAACTTGATTTTAAAATATTATTTGATCGCAACTTTGTTAAATCTATCTTTTTTATTGTATCTTGGGATCTTTACAATGAGGTACCATTTTCTATTTGTTATAGCCTGATGATGGTAATTGTTACCGAAACTATTTGCAAGTTTTGAGTCCCAACGGACATTAAATATATTGTGGTTTGACTTTGAGTTTCATTGAACCCTTCATGTAGACTTGTACTTATATTGTAAGAAATATTTTAATGTGTTGAGCTGAAGTTTTTACTATAATTTTTTGATGTATTAGATTAGGTATATATGTAATGACGAATTCAATATCATTTTTCATTATCAAATGAATAAATATTATTAATTAATTACCGACAACTTTCAGAACAATTACCAATAGTTAGTGTATTTTTTTTCTACAACAAACCTACACCGAGCGGACACACACATATCTAGCACATCTAATTACATTCACTTTATAACAGAGTCCGACTTTAATGACTATAAAAATTAATATATGCATCTTCGTTCTTCCTACACGTCAACACCTGTTGTCTTTTCCATATACACGTGAACGTTGTATATTATGTGAAGCGTACAAAAAAATTTTACCTAAAAACAGGATTAACGTGACCACCGATGGATTGTAATTTTCTGTAATTGCCAGTGGTTGTTCGTTTACTGTTTATTGGTAAATTAAAGACCATTGGAAGAATCATTATTTGTTTGTCTTCTTTCGTTATATACAAAGGATTCTCGATAATTTGACACTCAAGAAACAAAAGAAAAATTTCATACAAATGTGAGGAAGAGAAAAAGTTTTATTGAAACTCGTGATTTATTATTTAAAATATTTGTAATAAAATTGTTCAAAAATTTTTCTTTTAAATGGAATTATATTGCAAGCAATAATTTATTTCTATTATTATTATTATTGTTCTTTTACGTATAATATTATTATTATTATTTTATTTTGTGTTTTCCCCCCATAATAATTAGTACCTCAATTTGATTTCCCCACAATATTTTAATTTTGATATTCAAAAAGTGTTCAAAATATTATTAATTTCTATGGATTTTTTCCTGAATTATACAGAGTTTTTTTTTTCCAAAGGAGCCGTCCCTTCGCCGGTACCACCTCAGCCTCCTGGGCTTATTGTGGATACTCCTAGTGTTCTGACTACAACCTATTCAGCCAATCCGTTCCCTGTATTAGCTCATACAGGTTCTTTGCTGGTTGGTTGTAGAAGTGTTCTGGAGTCATTTGGGTTCTGCCATACAGTTTCTGCCTTCTGTGGTCCAGCGACTCACAGTTGCATAGTATATGCAGAGCTGTTTCGGTATCCTTTTTGCATCTTCTGCATGTAAGGTCTCCGTTAGGTGCTCCTTTGTGGGAAAGTGTCCCGTAAGTAGCCTCGTTATGGTGCGTAGTTTGTTCCTGCTCATTGAGAGCAGTTCTTTCGCTACTTTTTCTGATGGTTCTTTTATGAAGTTCTACCCATGTATTTGCCTGGTCGTATTCTTCCAGTGTTTATTGTGTTGTTCTTTCACCCACCCTTTTAACCATGACCTCGTTAAGCATCTGGGGATGCCCACAGCAGGTTCGGGTCCCTTCATCAGAGTTGACGATCCTACTCTTGCGTGTTCGTCAGCTTTTTTCATTGCTTGCGATTTCTTTGTGACCTGGGACCCACTCCAGTGTTACACTGTTCCGAGTCGTCAGTCGCCAGTTCTTCACCGCATTCCCATACTAGCCGAGATGTCACCCTATAGCTCTGAAGTGATTTAAGGGCAGCTTGACTGTCACTGTAGATCCTGATCTGCCTGTTGTTGTAGGCTCTCATATTGTTTGTCCTTGCACATGCAAGTATTGCATAGACCTCTTCTTGAAATACAGAGGCGTATTTTCCTAGCGAGACGATTCCTTCATATTTGCTCGTCTTGCTGTAATATGCCCGCTCCAGTGCAGAGTTCATTTTTTGATCCGTCTGTATACCAGATCAGTTCATTCGCTCTACTAAGTGGTGGTACGCTCTCTTCTTCAAGCTCCTTTCGATCTTTGATGACAATCTCGAAGTTCTTGCGAAAGATATATTTGGTGGTCAGGTGGTCTGTTGGCATTTTGAAAATGTCATCATCCACATGCCTTATCTCTGTGTGTCCTCTCTCATGGTCTGATGCTTTTTCCAGTCGGATTAGTGCTGCCCTTGCTTCGCACATTATGACACAATGTAGCGGAGGGAGGTCTAGCATTGTCTCCAGCGCCGCTGTAGGAGTAGTCCTCATTGCCCCTGTAATGCCAATGCATGCAAGTCTTTGGACCTTGCTTAGTTTTAGCATAGCAGAGGATTGTCTGATCTCTGCTTTCTTGATCACGTGCTGAAGGTGTCGGTTCCAAGTTGAGCCCAAGATATTTTACTTCATCCGACAATCGTATTGGTTCACCTTGAAGCGTCAGAGGGCCAAGTCCTTCCCTTTTCCATCTTCTGGTGAACGCAATTATCTGTGTTTTTTAAAGGACTAATACGTAGCCCTTCTTTTACAGTCCAGCCTGTTATTTATTTATTATATTTTTCTGTGTTATTTGTTACTATTGTTTTTCTGTTATGATGTATCTAAGTGAAGGAATATGGAGAAGGGTATGAGCAATTTCATTAATAAATATTAAACCGTTGAGGAGATACTTAGGGGGCTCCATACATTTTACTAACTCTGTATATTGTTAAGATTAATCTAAATTTTAATTCACGAAAATTCACTTCAATCGTTATTGTTCCTTCCTAGGCAATTTCAATTCTACATCCGTCTTATTTCTTCATATTCCAATAACCATATTTAAAATTTAAATTGGGTTTCTTCTATTTCATGTCCTCCTTATTAATGATTCCAGTTTTCCATTCATAATTTTGATTTCTTTAATTTATATTTTTAAATAGCAAAATTTGTTCTCGTTTTCTCAAAAGTTTCCTAATTAAACAACTTTATTTATATCGCAATGCCTCCATAGAGATACAACAGGCCATAGGGCACTCTGTAAGTCTGACCTCCAGTAAGAGAGAAAGAGATAAACGATAAAAGGTTTTTCTGTCTTTGTTCGTGTATATGTAGCATACACGCTATTAGAGAAAGACAGCATAAACCTCCCACTTTATATCTCTCTCTTATATGCTGACGGGTTCGAAGCTGGCTTGCTGCCTCTATTTGTAGTATCTCTATGAATTCCTCTCGATTTTTTTCAGATTAACCTTCTTTTAAAATTTCAAATTTTTCAATTCGTTTATCCAAAATTTGACATATTAATATTATGACACTTTTATGACATCTTGATGATCCCCAAAGAAGCTTCAATACGAAGTAAAAGTGAGTACAGTTCCTCATGACTCACCCGGTATACTGTGTATCAAAATTATTAAAAAATTAACACCAGGACAAGAAGAAGTAATGCAAATAATAATTTTCTTTGTCTTTGTCTTTTTTTTTATTCTTAACAATATAACCCAGTCCCTACCGCAACGCTACCACTGCTTAATTCGTGGAGTAATAAAGTTTTTTAAGCATGCCACTCAGTTTGAATTGTGACCGCGTTAGTTAAAGTCGTTTGTTTTGAAATTTGAATGATAACGTGAACCGCGTTTGTATGTTCCGTTAACAAAACTTTTGATAATATTGATAAGGTAAACTGAAAGAGTGTCGCAACAAAGTGTGTCATGTCACTATTTTCTACTAATTGGAATTAGGTAAGATTTGTTTACGTTTTCAATTTAGAAATTTATGTATAGTCGTCTTTGAAAACGAGTTTAGTTTTGTTTAAAACGAAATTAAAAGTGTTAATTGGTTTTTTTAATAAATCCACGGTTCAAACTGGTTTTGGTAGGTACTAGGTATCTACTTTCGTTGAAAAATTGTTTTGCAAATATGTTTACCGCCTGTACTAACCAATAAAGTTTGTTTGAACCTTGGATATCCTTGGATAAGTTATCAATGAATGTTTGGTGTACCTTATTACAATAAACGATAAATGTAAGGTTCGTAATCTTCATTTAAAAGTGGGTCTAGTTCAATATAAAATATACAGGTCGCACAGGATTATTAACCTGCTCTAAAATGGTATAGGAATGTTTAGAAAACCTAAATGTACTAGACAAGGCCTAGAACAACTAGACAATCAATAATATTTTTAAGTTTAAGACTACAAAACTTTGTTGTCAAATTTTATTAAGGTCCATTCATAGTAGATCACATCTCTGGTAAAATGTGAATTCCATTCCAAAAGATATGATAGTCTACTAGAAATGGAATCCAGTGAAGTGCACGTTCCAGGAACGGTTTTTATTGGGATAGTGCTTTTTTCGCTTATTTTGGAAATGTTGTTAATCTATTGTGTTATTTTTATTCGGCAGAATATCGAATATCTACATACAATTCAATTCGACCGAATACCGAATACTTAAGTAATCTATTTTGTTGTAACCAACAATATAGTATATTAAAGTATTAGTGGGTATTAAGGTCTTTAAAACACGCGCGATTTTTCGAGTACGACGGCAAAGTCGGAGTGCTCGAAATAGAGCAAGTGTTTTAAAGACCAGTTATCCACGAATACTTTACGCTATTTTTTTTTTATTGGTGCACTTTGAAATTATAAATACTGGTCTATAACTACTACAACAACAAGAAATGGAAATCATAGATGGAAATAAGAACTAAATGTCAAATGGTTGAATTTGATGTATACCTTGTGTTGTCATGGAAATGAGAAAGCCATAATTAATTTGTATTTTGATCACAGCACACCCTCTAGCAGGCTAACTCCTTTACTAAATCTCAGATCTAATATATTAGTACTGTGACCGTCCGCCGCGCCAGCCGCGCGCCGCGATAGTATACATGGAGCACAGAACTAAAGAAATCTGTGACATACAAGAAAAGGGTAAATTATCCCTCAGAATATAGCTCAAAAAAGGAGCAAGAAGAAGAATAACTAAAAGAGCGGGAAATTTGAAATAACTAATGCTCGATTTCACCAACCGTCTCGTAAAGTTAGGTAATATCCAAGTCGAATTTAGGAATTTCTAAACGCAATTTACGTTGGACCACGCGCATTTAGAAATTCCTAAATTCGACTTGGATATTACCTAACTTTACGAGACGGTTGGTGAAATCGGGCATAAGGGCGGGATATTTAAATATTAAATATAAGATGGATATCCCTGAATTATTTCAAAGTGCACATATTTTTTCACACTCAAATGACTGTAAAAAATTCCAATATGTACACCAAGAAATAAACAAAATACAGGAGTGTCTTTATCTTAAATTCGACAAACTGGCTATTGTTGTTAACTATTTTTCAAAAAATGAAATAAGATGAATATACAGCGAGATCTATAAGTATAATTCTACGTAATATATAGTTTATAGTTACATCCTAAAAATAATGTATTATTTACGTTAGAAATCTCAATAATATTTTTGGAAACTTGAAAGAAAACTTCGAAGTTGTTCATCATTTTATATTAAATATATATATATATACATAAAATATACATTATAAATAAATACATACATATAAAAATCTCGGAAAAACAGTTCCACCACGGAGAATTTGAAACTTGAAATCATTGATTATCATAATCCACTCTAAAGATATATAGCTACCATAAACCTTTATTTAAAAGGTAAAATATTGATTTATTAATAGAGAGCGGATATTTTAATCAGAAGCACAGGCGAAACAAATAAACACAACCAAACACAACTGAAAAGTTGACGGGTGATAACCATTTTGTAACTTTCAATAATTGACAGTTCACGTGACGTTCGCTCCGTCCTCCGATTGGGCGATTCTGCAACGTCTCGCTACTAATGCGCTCTCAAGCGACCGGTCACGATATTATAACTTGGATACAAATTGTAGATGAGAGTTAAACTGCTAGAGGGTGTGCTGTGATTTTGATGGAAGATCAACCTCATTGAGTTCTGTGAATGTCAATATAGTGTTAATTTAGATACCATTTCCTAAGATTTGAAAAATCGAAATATTAATATTTCAAACAATACCAACGGCACTTTCCATTTTAATTTATAAATTTGACATTGTTAAATATTGTTCGAATAAAAGTTTTGACGTTACAAACTACTCCTGTCAGATCAATAATGAAAAAATTGTCATTTAGACATGATTTAGACCATAGATTTAGACTTCGTTTCTCGAGTTGTTTATGTTGCCACGGTAACTTTAAAACACGCGCGTGTTTTAAAGTTCGATTTAAACACGCTGAGGCGTGCTTTAAATAGGTAAAATGGTTCACCAATAAAAAAAAATTTTGCAAACTCCACTTGTTATCAATCAAGATGACAGCCAAGAAATGTCAAGTTAAACTGTTTAGGTTAGACGTCCTAGTATTAGGTTTTTCCTATCTCTCTTAAGTCTGACTCAGCTTAGATTAGATTAGAACTGAAGTGGCTCTTTGTCCTATCCCACTGCGACCTTTGCAGGTCTATTGTGGTCCTCCCCATATTTAGAGCTCGATATCTAGCTTTATTTTTTCATTAGACTTAATAGCCTGGATACCGCCCCCCTTGCGCAGCTCTCTGCACTCGGTTTTTCTTCTCCGAGTAAGTGAAACCGCACCCTTGCTAGGCCTTCGCACTCACAGAGTAGGTATGTGCTCCGCGATTTCGTCTTCTTCCTGGCAGAACCTGCATAGGCTGTCATCTTCTAGGCCAATTGTGTGCATATGTTTCCTCAGCCAACAATGTCCAGTCAGCATTCCCATCATCATCATCCTCGTCGTTTCTCGACTTTGACATAGAAAGTCGTGTGACAGTTTGGCTGAATTGCTTTTAAGGAATAATTTTGCGTGTCTGTCTTCTGGGGTTTCATACCACCAGCGCAACGCCTGGTTGTTTATCCATTTGTGGATGCTCTCTTTACTTAGGCATTTAGCAATTCCACAGGAAGGTTCTGGCCCTATAATGACCTCCGTTGCTCCCTGCTTGGCTAATTCATCGAATTAATTGTACAAACAGGTACAAGTAATCCACTCACACGACATGCCAAGTATACACAAGTAACGATTATTCGCCAACTACACGAGTCGTCTGAGCCCGGCTTAATAAAAGTAGCTGAATAGGCAGAATACCGAATAATAATTGAATATTTATTGCAAGTCTAGAAAAATATAAACAGACTTTTGATTCGCCTTGTTTATAAATATAAAAGACTATAACAAGGTTATGAGTATCTTTCTATCGGATTCAGATTCAGATAATTGCAATGCTCTCATATTTATTTCTATAAACATGAACAGGTAAATATAATCAAGTATTCAGGATCGCCATTTGCATATATATATATACAGAGTGAGTTAAGTTATTACCGAAATGGCTAGTATGACTTTTACAAGTTTTCGATTCGAGAGAGTTTTCTGATATGAAGCTCGTGATGAATTAATCTGTAAAATTTCTTGATTGCTCAAATTTATACCCTTTTACATAGCAAAAAGTAGAGAATAGGCATGATGACTGATTTTGAAAAACTGCTCCACGATGTTCTCACGTATATACTTCATCTACAATAAATGTTATTTCTGTAAGAAAAAAAGTTTTTAAAGGAAAAATTCAACTTTAAAAAACACATCTCAAATTATACGCCAAATCGCTAGAATAGTAATGGCGTCTGTCTATGACATCATCAATTCGTAAATACCATTTATAGGTGATCTGTGTCGATAGGTTACCTATGATCTGTGTCCTGTGGTAAACTCGTCAAAGTCAAACCATAGACAGATTATATTTCTCTATGAGTCAAACTTCAAACACTTGACACATGAACCAAGCAAAGCCATTCAAAACAAATTCAAAACAGATGTTCGAATCATAGATATTTGCGAAAGTACGACGTCACTCTCTTCTGATTGGTGTTTGATATAAGATGGCGGATGGTTAAATTTTGTGCTTTTATTTTTACTAAAATAAATGTAATCACACAAATAAAATAAAAATAAGTGATTTCTTTAGAATCTCTGTATCTTACATAGTTAAGATCAAACCAATATTTCAGTGATTCTTAATGAGTGTCATCATGCCTGCTTCTTCTAGCCAACTGAGAAGCTGAATTTATATTAGTGGTTAATAATTTTTTCTATTATTAACCTAGGTCAATAATGGACAAATTCAAACATTTTGGGAATTCAGGGATAGTAGTTCAACAAAAACTTGTGCAACATAATTTTGTATACCCAGGAGATTGTCTTTAACATATTTGCTGCTTGAAATTACATATCAAGATGTAAATGTATTTGAATAAAAATGGTGTTGAAGACATTCATAAACCTCGCATCTTATTCCGCTCGGGGCAAAGCCGCTCGCGAAATAATTTTGGTGCTCGGTCAATAATAATACTCTTCACCACCTTGGTGTATAATATACTATTCGCTACTCACACCGCGATAATTGATTAGGAAATGAATAAGCGACAAAACACTGGTTCATTTGTCTCTGTAAAAGTTGCAGGTAACTTTTGCCGCTGTCAAAGTGACAACTGCTCTGAGGCTTTATGGGACTTTTTATATATATTCAGTTCAATTAAAGTTAAAATAATACCCTTCTTGGTGTGCGTCATCGATTGTGACGTATATCCGGGTTTTCGGCATGTCGTTTATTTTATTTGCTATTTTGACATATAGCTAACCTTAAATTTGATAAATAAGATCATCAGGATTGTATTTAGCCAAATTCGAAAAGGCTATATGCAATTAATAATTACCAGCTTCTTCTTCTAACTGAAAATACTTGAGAACTTTCAAAATACTGATGTTTTTCCGTGTATTCATGCATATTTTTGTATTATTCATATGAATATAACAATAAGATTAATATTCACTTCTCATGAATAATATTTGACCGTAAGCAACAAAGTACAAACCTGACAAGAACTGTCAGTGTGACAGTAGAAAAAGTCGTAAGACACATTGCCGCTACGAAAGTTACCCCTTCATAGTATTTTAACCTCGCGATTGATAGGTTGCGCTGGCGCGCAATCTAAACTTCAACCAATCAAATTTTTGTAAGTCAAAGATTAGGGTTAACGTTTGTAAAACATTCAAACGGTTCATTATTGAGATATTTTTATTAGGATTAATCACAGACCTGCCTTTTTTTCCATTTCTTCCTACGTAATGTGATAGAAGGAGATTAACAATTGATGACGCACGCCAAGAAGAGTATTATTTCAACTATATCATGAATAACGTCAGTTACCATACCACGGTTCCTTGTTGTATTATTTGGTCTCAAACAAAATTACTAGATTGTGGCCAGTCCAAAAATATCAATATTCTTGGGAGACTTATGAAGTATCTAATATTGAAAATAATGAAAAGCCAAAAAGATAGTATTATTCGGAATGTTTGATACTAACGCTGTATATAAACGTGTTGTTAATATCCATATTTTACCTAGGTATTTAGTTACTGTTAGACTTGCGTTAATAGACGAAGCCATAAAAAAATTGCCACATTACCTACATAGATTAAAATAAATTTTGCCCGTATATAACATCAAGTTATGTTTAACTTATGAGGTAATCAGAATAGCTAGAGCGTTAAGTAAAAAATATTTCGTAATTATGGTCAATATTTAAGTTTAAAATATGTTTAAAATTTTAATAATATTTTCCAGTGACATAATATTATATTACATAACAAGAGTTGTAAGTTGCTTATTACATGCGAATAATAAGCTTAGCGGCGAGTGTGGTGATTCTATAAGCATGTAATAAGCTTACAACTCTAATTGTGTACTATACTTTTTCTACGAACAACTTCATTAATAAAAATAAAACGCATGAATAACAAGTAGCATTTATTTATTAAACAGTAGCCAGAAAAAATAATTTAAAGTTAACATTTATTTATAGTAATTAATTAAAAAAGTTTCATCTCATCAGAATGTAAGGTTTTTGATTTTTTGCTTTTAAAACCGTCGCATTGTCTTTTTAAGTAACCACGCAATTTTGTAATTTTCAATATTGATATTATTCTTCAAAGTTATAGTACTCCTCAACATCGATTATATTGCCTATAATGAAGATAGTTTGAATTTCTTAGTGATTTCTCCAAAATATGCCAAGAGTACGTTTTCAAAAAATGAACTTTCATTGTTAGTTGTTCGCCAGTCCATAAACTGCCGGTATACATTTTCATATCTTCCTCTTGACTTTTCTGGCAATATGTTGTCAGTAGTGTCCGCGGCTAATTGTATAATATTGGATGGTGTGCTACTTAGTTCGTTTTCACTATTTGATGAGCTCATTTTAATTATTTCTCTTTAAAAGAAATGTACATCCACACTAACAGCTAGTGACAGCGAGTCTTATTAATTATTAAACGTCAAAACAACCTCTACCAACTCGTTTCCATGGTTACTCGAAACCATTGACTGACTAGGCTTGGGTGATAAATTGTTGTTTTTCTAGAACTGCAGCGTAATTTTTTTTTACCTACGACCCCCCTGTAATCAGTCAATAACACACAGTCGGTATCAATGTAATGACGTCTATTACGCACTGTAAAAAAACGCACAGCTGTAAAGTAAATCGCACGGCTTCCCTAGCAACATCTTAGCAACTGTCAATAGACGTCGCCATTTTATTCAAAATTTACTATTTGAAAACATTCGATATGGCCACGTTTAACTATGAAAAGCCCAAATGGCTAAGTATATGTATTGATTACAATTGAAAAATGGACTTTCGATTGTCAACAATATATTAATAATGATTAAACGTTAGTTCTTTAATGTGCTTCTTTCATTGGTAATATAGTAATAGAGATGGAGTTTACCAAGCACCTCTAATTATGTAACTGTTATTTCTTATGCTTCTTATAAATACAAGTACAAGTAGGTCGTAGGTAAAGTATACTATGTAACTCGTGTTATAAATCATTTTACGCACTCACGGAATTACGCACTCGATGCTACGTGTGCGTAAAAGGTTTCTTACCACACACGTTACGTAATATACTATTATTACGTACTAGTCATTACGTGTCAGTATCCGTAATGATCTATTTACTTAGTAAGCCAATAGTAGGTAATATGGAATTTACTAGTGTGAGAGTAGAAAAAGTAAAATAATTTACCGGAAAACCGTATGAACACCAAAAATAAGGCGGAAAGAATTGTCTTGAATATACAAGGTGTCCATTTACGAGCTTATTTTTGAAAGCACAGGCTGAGAACCGAAACTGACAGTGGTAACTACTGGTAGGAGTAATTTTAGGCCGGGCTGTTACTTATTGTAGAAAAATCTTTCGTGTTAATTATACTTTTAACGTATATTACAAATTTGATGGTAATTTTAGAGAGTAATAAAAATTTAATGATACGGAACGAGCTGTACTCTCGACTGAATATATACATTGTTTGGGAATTAGACCAGGGTCGAAACGTGTTTGAATTATGTATCTTCATTTATTTACTGCTGATATAGGAGTGAGCAATATGAATGATGACAATCACTAAGAATAATCATTGTATAGAATACAAATATTTTAAAGTAGGGTTGCCATCCGTCCGGGATACCCCGGATTTGTCCTATTTTAAAGGAAATCCGGAGAGAGAGAGAGAGAGAGTAAAAATCTAAAGTCTTAAACCAACCCCAACACACACACACACTGTGTGCGAACGCCGCGATCAACCGACGAACCGGCTCGCTAAATTCAAAACTTTAAGGTGATATAAATGAGTATAGTTTTTTGGTATTTTATGTTTGAATATAACTTACATTACAGACGTTCTATCACCGTTCCGTGGATCATTGAATTTTATTGCTGTATCATTATCAGCTTCCCTTGTTTTCTTGTTTCCTGAACTTGGAAGAGGCTTAGCCACAACTTGTTCGTTTACCCGGCAGATTTGAGCTGTATTTGATAATCTGACCGGCCCCGTCCGTTACTATATTTTCCCCGTTATTTTGCTTGTCCCTGTACATTAATAAATAAAAAAGACCATAGAGTATTAATAGACTAAAATATTAAATTTCTGTTTTATTCGTTATCAACCGATATTTGGCTCGTCCGTGTTGAAATTAGAGTAAACTCAACAAGATACCAGCAATTTTCCGCTGGAATGCTTAACGCTAAGATTCAAGGGGCCGTGGAGCAAACCACGTTAAAAATCTGGCTCCCGAGATTTGAACAGAAAACTAGGTGTCAATAGTGATGTGTTAGTGAGGCAGTAGTCTAACCTTTCTAGCGTTCGCCCGGCCGGTTTGGTGGTACCGAGCTCCCTGAACGCGAACGAACTAACAAACGTTCGCGAGTACTCGGTTTTCTTATTTCCTCAATTGCTTTCCATAAATGTATGTTTCTTCCAAAGCAGCTTGTCTTGACTTTCAATAACTTGTTTGAGGTATGTTAGGACCGTGGAGCTACTATGAAGAGGAGATGACACAGTCGACTATCTTATAATAGGAAAGTAGTATCACATGAGTGACATTGTGATGTTAGCAATATGGCGTCGTCGGCAGAGCCGGACTATTTAAATTTTTAATCAATAAAAATATATTCACTAGTTAAATTCTTTTTCACCTAGGTATAGCGTAGCGGCTTTTTGAATTTTTGATTAGAGGTGGTTTTCTTCGTTAAAGTGCACATTATCGTCCTTTTGACAAAATGAAATTGATAATATAGAAACACTGTAGGTATTTTGTTGGCTGCCAAGAACCTCTTTTCACAAATTTCAACCACATATCTCTTATTGATGGAGTTCTAAGAAATCTACAAACATTAAATATAATATGAAGTTAAATAAAACTTATTGAAGCACAAAGAAATATATTCCAGTACAGTCCTTTCGATTGTTTACTAACCTATGATATGTTGTTCCTGATGATTTTTTCGTATTTACACTGTCTCTACTTGTACAACTTCCTGAAGCACAAGAAACCATTATTGTTCAATTATTAAAATAGAAAAAAACAACACTAACAAAAAGAAAATCCAAAAATACCCAATTCACATCCACAAAACAATACTAATGTCAAGTTGACAGAGAAGTGGTAGTAAAATGGCGAAACCGATACCACTTTTATGACAGGCGTAGCGACTCCTCTTAATACTAGCTCCATGGTTAGGACAGTTGAATGAAATCTTCAAGCTAATAATTGAAATAAAAAGCGCAGGAGAAAACCCACACTACGCCACTGGTAGGAGGCGAACAAGTTGCTTTAGCGTCCGCAATTTTACCTATCTACTTACTTAAAATATTTTTTGTTCAAGTTTTCACTTTTGTCATAATAGCGTGTATTAATCCAAATGAAACAATCTGAGGTTTTATTACAATATTTTGAGTGTTATCAAAAGAAAATATAACTAATAAAGAAGCATCACTACTAGATGTAAACACTATTGATTAAAAAAATAATTATTTTGAAGTGCAAACATTAATTATAAAACGTACTATACGGAGTTATTAGACTTGTCAAAACAAATCAAAACTTATCGCGGAGCTGTGTAAAAAGTTGTGAAATTGTAAAATATGAAATATGAAATTATCTACCCAAACATCGTCTCCAGTGAATACTGTTTTCTTAATTCAAAATTCTGAATATGCTAAAATAATACGTAGAATTGAAAAATATTGTTTTGATCAAATTTGAGTTAAATCTTCCACTGCTACTACGTTTAATAATGTGATTATTATTTTTAAATTGAAAATTAACAAATACATCAACAACTCTGTCTACTGTGGTTAACTGGACAGCGTGTTAATGAGTGGAATATCCCATGTGTTAATAATATTGTTTTTTAATATACCATGTATTAAAATTAATAATTTTTTTGGAACTTTAGTTCTTTACGCCAGGTTATGTTTGAGCGACCAGGGGTCGCGACGCAAAAGATCTGACCGTTACGCGTTACGTTACGCTACGTTATGTTACATTGCTTCGTTATGTGCCTTGCTTTTGCGTGCTTGTGCCTCCTTAGTCTCTCTCTCGTTTACGAAGCAGCGATTCATAATAATAAATATGCTCATACCCGGATTCGAACCCGGGCCGCCCGCGTGCAATGCGAGCATTCTAACCACTGAACCACCGATGCTATATTGAAATTCTATGCAAAGCTGGTATTCGCAGTGCTAGTGATCTACTTGAATTTGTTCGGATTAATTTTTACTATTATTTCCATAATTTTTTTTGCGCGATTAAGGGGTCTAGCTACTTTTCGAAATACAGGGTGTTGAAATTTTGAAAACTTGAATGTTTTAATTCGATAACTTTAAAATGGATGGATAAATTGATTTGATATTTGGCAGGTAGTTTTTAAATGTAAAAGGGCATATTTTGAAAGAAATTGTAGTTTGTGCAACTAGTGTGGATATGATGGCCATATCCCATATCGCACGAGGACGAAGATGGAGCACGACGCCGTAGGCGGAGTGCTCAATCGTTCAAGTGCGATATGGACAATCCACTCGAGTCGAGCAGCATATTTTTTCTACGACCCACTTAGGAAAAAATCTAGAAAATTAAAATTTCTATAAACTGTAATATAAATTCAAATTAAAAATTTAACAATTCAATTTTATGTTTCCACTAATTTTGTGGTAAACGAATGTCCAATTTGTATAGTGATACGGTTTCCTTTTTTAAATATACGATGCTGTTATAAGTAGAAGTTGCCAGTCGGACTCCCTCATGGAGGGTACCGTACCATTATCTATAATAATGAATATTCTGCTAAATATTTCAAACGTCTAGAGGAGAGTCGCCTAAGTCGTACCGCCTCCTAAATCGTACCACCTTAATTTTAATTATAAATAAAGTGACTACAGCGCTCGTGCGGCGCTACTAGCAACTAGTGCTTGGTCGTAGTGGCGAGACAAAGTTTGGTGCGTGTGCGGTTGCTATCTAAGTTATTGTGAACGATTTCCTGTTTTGGAGCTAATTGATGGTTTCCTAAATCGTACCGATTGCATCACTTGACAAAAAGTGTATTACCTTGCACAAATTACCACAATATTAGTGACTAAAAATTAGATTAACCTGTCTAAATAACCAATACTTCTTAGGGTTATGGTGCTTTTGCACAGGGATTTAATATAAGGTAGAAAATAAATAAATTGTAAAAAGTGGTACGATTTAGGCAACTGGTTTCCTAAATCCTACCGATTGCATCACTTGACAAAAAGTTTATTACCTTGCACAAATTACCACAATATTAGTGACTAAAAATTAAATTAACCTGTCTAAATAACCAATACTTCTCAGGGTTATGGTGCTTTTGCACAGGGATTTAATATAAGGTAAAAAATAAATAAATTGTAAAAAGTGGTACGATTCAGGCAACCTTCCTCTACCTGTTGTCGTTATTAATATCAAGCAGAATGATTATTTAAAAATAAAATTAACAATAAAAAAAATTCCTCGCGGGGAATCGAACCCGGGTTTACCGCGTGAGAGTCTGGTGTGCTTACTACTCAACCACCAAAGAATATGTAAATTGTTTATCTATAACGTCAGTTGTATTACATAACTTTTGCTTAAAAGGAACTAAAGTTCCTACCGTGTGTCCCGCGACACGTTCTACCTTTTTTTTGTCTGTGAGTTGATGATATTGAAATAAGTCTGACAACAATGGAACCGGCGGCATTACAAATTACAATACAATATTTTTAGTTTAAGGCTTGTTCTCGTCTGTTATTAAAAATAAACAATATAAATTATTATAGCATTATTTATTTTTGAAGAATGAGACAATGCAGAATCTCTTATTTGAATGTTAATATGGTATTCATAATTTATTTTAGATTTAGAAATATAAAAAAATTAAAAAGTAGCTAAATATAATTGGAACTGATACGCTAAGAAACAACCCGTCAATTAAAAAAGCTAAGAGCGGCTCAGTCTCTTATTGTTGCTAGTGAACATAGTATAATTATTGTTAATTAAGTTTATACAGTGCGATGATTTTAGTCATTCTGGTTTACTGTAATCCTTACAGCAAATTGAACCAGCAAAAAAGTAGACCATAGGCAGTTAACAAAAACTGAGGAAAATTCTAGTATCCATGTTTTTTGATAATTTTAAATCTTTCACAAGAGGAGTTTTCCAAAAATAACGAAAAATAAATATAAATTCTGAAATTAAAACGCTTAGAAAACTGACTTATCTGCGGCATATTCAAAACACGTTTGGCACAAGAGTTTCTGGACTTCCTATAGAGAAATGGTATATTCTTTCGATATAACCGGTATAATTTATTATTTTTTCAATACGCGTGTTGACTGGACCACCAATTCTGATCTATTTTTAAGCTTTGGCATTAAGATAGATCTATAGATAGCTAGACAAATAGAACAAATACAGAGGAGATCAAATGTCTATTTTCTTAGGTACGTAAAAATTACACAGACCGACAAAATGGAATCATGTTTCCAATTTTTTATCATATTTACAATGTGTTGATTCCAAGAAGTACATTAGATTTGCTGTATCTGCTCTAGTTTTGAGATTTAATTTAATGGTTTGTCAATTGGAACTGGAGTACGGACAGTAATTCCAGGACCAGCATTGAAATGAATAGAATAATGAGGGTTCTATCAAGATTTATGATTCATGTTCGAATAGAGAACCTCCTTTTTTAAAAATAAAATAATTGAAGCACCACTGACAATATCCATTGGGCAGATGTGTTTACTGAATGCCAATCTACATTAATTTGATGATATTATTGTATTCTGGTTTGGACTAGTGTTGTTGGGAAAGTACCAATATAGTTTTTTTACTTGTACCTATTGCATCTTTCTGCTGATGTGAACTTTCTTTCTTTCTCTTATCCCTATGCTTTCTCAGGCGTCGGATTGGAGTTCTTCCTGAACCCATGTTTTCCATTATTTTCTGTCCCTGGATGCCTTCATCTCTCCTAATGACTTTCCTTTGTTCTTTCCAATTTCTTCAATCTGGTCTATCCATTTTCTCCTGGGTCTTCCTTTTTGTCTTTTTTTTTGATATTTCCATTTCCATTACTTTTCTCGCTATTCTATCTTGCTTCATTCTTACTAGGTGGCCAAACCAGTTCAGTTGTTCCTTTTTAATATTTGATATTATTGGGTCTTGATTAGTTATGTTTCTGATTTCTTCGTTCCTTACTTTGTCCCATTTCGTATTTCCTGCTATTTTCCTTAAATATTTCATTTCCATTGCATTTATTTTTGTTTCATGCTTTTTCTGCAGTACCCAGTTCTTACTGGCATAAGTTATAGTTGGTACTGTAATTTTGTTGTATATTTCCATCTTTGTATTAATTTCAATGTATTTATGGCTTAGTAATGTTCGATTTAAGAAATAATATAATATTGTTGATTTATTTGCTCTGTTATTAAGTTCTGCGTCTATTTTTCCATCTTCTGTTAAAATACTTCCTAGGTAGTTATAGGTTGTTACTCTTTCTAATGTTTTGTGATTACATTTCAATTCCTCGTAATTATTCCCCTGTTTTCCATTTACTATCATTACTTTGGTTTTCTCTGTATTTATTGTCATTTTCATCTTCTCTATTTCTCTTGCTAGTAAGTTAATTAGTTTTTGCATTTTATTTCTCGATTTTGATATGAGTACGATATCGTCTGCGTATAGTAGGTTACTTAGTATGACCGGTACCATGTTCCTGTATCCTATTATCGTGTCCACATTTCCTCCTTGTCTTTTTATTTCCTTCACTATTTTGTCCATAATAATAACAAACAACAGTGGGCTTGAGCTATCACCTTGTTTTATACCTATTTTCATTGAAAACTCTTCCGATCTACTGCTGATATGAACAAATCTAGCAAATACATTTCAAATAGTCAATAAATATACGTTAATATTAAAATACGAAAAATCAGATGGGCCTCAACGACACACGATTCAATAAGTTTATATTATTTCATTTTAAATATTTATTAAAAGTCGTAATAAAAATATTTGGTTTATCTACATTGTTTATTTAATTTAATTTAATTTAAATAAAACACGATTTTTGTTAAGTTTACATAGAGTTATGATTAATAAATTTGTTTTTATTATTCGATATGTTTTTAAAATGGTTACAGAAGGATCACTTTGTGTAATACACAGAATTTATTACACAAGACTTAGTTTTGACCCTATTAATTTTTTGCAATTTTATTTTTAAATTATGCTGAATACTTTTAAATAATCATTAGGTAAATAAATTTTCCATTACATTTTTAAAATGAATTTGAATAATTATCAAATTTATCAAGAAGTTTTATCTATTATAATTATCTCGTTACTGATCATCCACAACATCTACCCGACTTTGCCCACAGTGTTTCATTTGCGTTACTTGAATTCAAGAAAATGGTCTTGTAGAAGGATACGCTGTATAATTTTTCACTCAACGGTTGTAGTCACAGCAGTGTCGTCATATACAAAAAAAAATATGTCGTGAATCCTCAAATTCATCTTACATAATCCCCATTGTTTATTGAATAGCTATGTAAATTACAGTTTCCTGTGCCATTGATTCAAATAAAAAAAACACGTTGATAGACATTTTATTTCAACAGTTTATTTCTTATAAATATACCTACCAATGTATCTTAGAAATTCTTCAAAAATGAATAAATGGATAAAAAGTCTCAAAATTAAAAACTTCAGTAAGTGAGAGAGTACGATATGATTATCCTTTGAGATGTACATATGTATATTGAAAAATTCTTAGCCTACTATAGAACCAAACAAAATTTCATTGTCAAAATATTTTATTACTCAACATATTCTCCTCTTAATTGGATACATTTATTACAGCGAACCTGCAACGTCTCTAGACCTTTCAAAAAAAATGTTTCTTCTTGCTCTGCAAACCAGACCTCCTCGTTGGAAGATAATTTACGACCTTTTAAACTTTTTGTCAGTTGAGGAAAGAGATGATAGTCGGACGGAGCCTAATCTGGTGAATAAGGGGGGTGCTCTAGTAATTAAAACACTAAATCACGAATTTTTTGCATGGCAACATGAGATTTGTGTGCAGGGGCTTTGTCCTGCAAAAACAAAACTCCTTTGGATAGCTTTCCGCGTCTTTTCTCTTTAATTTTTTCCCGTAGAGTGGTCAGTAATGTCGAATAGTAATCTCCGGTTATTGTTCTAACCTTACCCAAATAATCAATCGGGGATGGGTAATTTGGTCCCCGCTACCTGTGTTAATCCTTTGGTAGCCAGGCACTTCGATAATCCGGCTGGTAATTTCGCCCCCAAACTAAAATATAATTATTTCTGCTTCTTGGAAATTTTTAGGAATAACAGGTAGTTTAGACGGATATAAAACCCTTATATTATTATAATTTGCAATCATTTGAATTATTACTTAGTTTGAGTACGTGTGAATTATTGTGAGAAAGCAAATTATGGAGGTGAAAATTATTACAAGTAATCGTGGCAAGGATTTACTTGTAGTTAACGGTTACAAGTTTAATTTCCACAAAAAACTGAAAACTTCAGAAGAAACTTGTTGGAAATGTACCAACAGAAAATGTAAGGCCTGTATCTATACATTAGGTGTATCAAGAGCAATATTCGTGACTAAAACTTCATCCGAACTCTGTCATCTTGCGGACATTTCAACGTTAAATAGGCAAACAGTTTCTGCAGTTTGCAAGAGAAAAGCTGTTGACGATATTTCGAAAAACCGTCAAAAATTATACGTATGGCATTGAAAGAAAATTTACCAGCGTCACTAACAACCAGGGACGTCGAGTACGTTAGGAAGAATATGTATAATAGTCGACGTAAGTTTATACCAGCGCTTCCGAAAAATATTAACGATGTACATGAAATTTTGAATTCGATTGACGTAAAAACTTCGCGTGATGAACAATTCCTTTTTATTAATTGTGTGTTAAATAATATCATTGTGTTTACGTGTCTTTCAAATCTTGAAGCTCTGGGGAAAACGCAACGAATCTACGTCGACGGCACATTTGATTATTGTGCCAAATATTTCACACAAATGTTTACAATTCACGGTTTTTTACACGGACATTACATACCTTTAATGGTATGCCTTCTACCCAATAAAAAATCGGAAACATACGAAAGACTGTTTCTTTTGGTTCAAGATAAGTGCTCCAAAATTAATATTAACTTCGATTTTACGGAACTAGTGTGTGATTTTGAAATGGCCATACATAAAGCCGTTCGAAAAGTTTGGCCTTCCACCCAAATCATCGGATGCAGATTTCATCTCGCCCAGGCATGGTTCCGGAAAATTAAAACTATCGGTCTAGTTGTGGAATATAACGATGCGAGCAGTGATATTGGTCGGTGGTTGCACTTGACTTTTGGTCTTACTTATTTAGATCCTAATGAAGTGGGTGATTGCGTTGCGTTCCAACTATTCGAAAATAGACCAAATGACATGAGATTGGAGAAGTACGATGATTATCTAATCGAGAATTATGTTGATGAAGAATCTCTTTTTCCACCTACAATTTGGGCCAAAAATTCGTCTGATCTCACGCGAACAACAAACGCTTGCGAAGCTTTTCACAGAACTTTTAACGATTAATTTTACAAAGAACATCCAAATATAATAACATTTCTTGAGAAATTGAATGAATTCCAAATCGAAACTTATATCAAGTTGCAAAGTTGTCATTTGAAAGATTATGTAAGAGACCCTAAAATTAGAAATCGTCAAAAATTTATTGAAAACCTTATAGAAAAATACAAAAACTCTGAAATAGATAGAACTCATTTTTTAACATGTATTTCATTTAAATGTGTAAAATTTTGAAATTCTCATTTGTGTAAAAATTATTTATATATGTTCATGCCATAGAGTTGAAATTAAAACCTTTAAACTATTTTCATGTTTTGATTTTATTTCTTCTTTGAACCGAAAGCATATACCTGATTGCGGGGACGAAATTACTTGTAGGGAATTTATACCTGTCAGCCATGGGGACCAAATTACCTTTTGAAATTTCGTGACGTCATCTTTGGGGACCAAATTACCAACTCCGAATCAATCATGATTACTCCATGGCAATCCCAAAAAACTGAAGCAAGAACTTTTCCAGCAGATTATTGAACACGAAGCTTCTTAGGTCTTGGACAGGACGAAGGACATTGATCACCCAGGGCATTAAGGACATATTTGTGAATATGCTTACCTCTTAACCATTTTAAATACAGATACTTGATGATCGTTCGATACTCCAATTTTTCGATTTTCACAATTTCGGTGGACATCTTTTTTCTTTTAATTTATTGCGTAACTCTGGTTTACTTTTTTGACGTCCAACTTCACACTCACACTTCTAATGTGTTATTGTTCGTTGCTATGGTAACGCAATATTTTGTTGATGCATGGAATTGGTCTAGGCTAACTAGATATCATTACATCTGCTACAATGAAGCGGAAATACACCAAAAACGGCTAAAAACAAGCAAGAATGATTGTTTATATCGTGCAGATATCCCAACCCCGTTTAACTCAGAAGTGTAATTCAATATATGTCGTCGTATGAAGCCAGAGGAGTAGTTGTTGCTTCTTAGTGAACGGTCTTTGAAAAGCTATTTTAAAAAACTTTGTAAAGCGTTATACCTGTATTATTTTTGACACGTTTTACTGAAATGACAACTTCTTACAGTAAATTTATTAAACTGAATTTAAAAAAATATATAGAAAAATTACTTTATAATACCTGCTATCCGAAATTAAATCTTCTTGAAGTGTAACCCAAAAGTCTAAGGTGCCTTATAGGGCCTGCCACTGTATATAGTGGTATATCTTGAAGAAATACCTTCTTGAATCTTCGGAAATTAATGTTACATAATTGCAAATTTTTTTTCTTAAACAATAATTATTTACAAACATTACACGGCTTGCAACAAATTTTGTACGGCCGTATTTACATTTTTTCTTGGTAAACATAGTCTTCATTTTGTATTAATATGCATACTACAATGTTTGAGTTACATATTACCTTCCAGACAACAATAATTATGATTAACAATGAAAAAATAATGTCAAGTACAGCATTTTAAGATATGAATACGGTCGATAAATAACATTTCCTACCATATGGGTGGAACGGAACTCCGTCATCATTCAATAATTTGCAACTATTTATTATTGTAGGTTCGTTCACCTGAGCCGAAATTTTTTTCAAGGTTGGTTAACATTTATTGTATCTATTATCAAACTAACGAACCATCATTTTTTTACTCAAATTATTGTTTTGCCGACCCCAATTTTCCAGTTAAGTTTCTACTTTATTTTTATGCCATTTCCAAATGAAAAAAAAGGGCAAAAGGGACATTCACTGAGACCTAAAAGATCTATTGTGCCCTTACTTCTCCTTAGTTTCTGAGGAGAGTCTCAGAAACTGGTAGCTCCTTTAGCTCTATTTCCCGGAGGAATTTTAGGATGTCTGCAGGATTCAACTTAGATAAATGTTCCTCTTCTATCCAGTAATCTCCCAGGTGCTGTGCTCTGGGATTCTGAAGTGCTGTGCAGTTTGAAAGTATGTTGAAGAAGAAACCCCTTCTTCCATGCCACAAAATCTGCATTCTCCTTCCTCCACTATTTTGAGCTTTTTCAGGTGCCTATTCAGGCGACAATGTCCCGTTAGGATCCCTGTTGTTGTCAGGTTGTAGTCACCCAGAAGAGTCTTTGATTGTATAAGCCCTACTAGATCTTTCCAATGGTCAGATCTTTTTTTTTCTCGGCTTTACCTATTTCTTCCAATATAACATTAAGGCTGATTCCGCAAAAGGGTTCAGGCCCCCAGAAAGGTATTTCAATCCCCCTCTTTGCTAGTTCATCTGCTATTTCATTTCCTTCTATTCCAGTGTGTCCTGGAATCCATAGTAAGGTGACTATATTGTTCTCGCCTAGTTCATTGAGTTTGTCTAGGCATTCCCACATCATTTTGGAACTGATTACACAAGAGCTCAGTGCTTTAATGGCTGCTTGACTATCCGACATTATGATAATCCTTTGTCTTCTGTATCCTTTATCAATATTGAACTTGGCGCACTTTTTTATGGCGTGGATTTCCGTTTGGAAGATACTTGTGGTTTTTCCCAAACTTTCAGAGTGGTCCTAACACTCCTATCTCAGTTCCTTGTATTGCTTTTGAGCCGTCTGTGTACCATTGAATGGCATTCTTTCCAAGTCTGGTAATGGTATTTGGATCTCATTCCTTCTTGTTGCTTAATTCCGTAATGAATTTCTTTGAAAAGTTATACTTTTTCATCATACCGTTTTGTGGCATGTCCCAGGTTGTCTGATTTCTAAAAAGTGAGGAGGTGGTTTTTTTTAATGATTCTCTCTCTACTTAGTCCGAATCTTGTTCTTTCTGCAACACTTTCCACCACCATATGTAGAGGGGTGAGGTTGGCTGCCGTTGGGCATGTTCTCATTGCTCCTGTAATGCATATACAGGCTAGTCTTTGAATTTTGGAGAGGTTTTCTCTCGTCGTCAATAGGCTAGTTCTACTACTCCACGCAATGGCTCCATAAGTGATGATTGGTTTCACTATGGCAGTGTACAGGGTTATTCATTATAAATTACCCACCCCCTATCATCGTTATTATTACTTTTAGAAAAAAAAGTCTTAGATAAAAGTTGTTTGGTTACAGCTGAATTTTCTTAATACTCTATCAAAAGTTCAGTAGCGTGCGTATTTAAGGGGATACGAAAAGTAATTGTTATTTTTTAAAAGGTACACCCTGTATATTTTCACATTTTTGGGATGGACTTTTTTTTCTGATTTCAAAAATATATAATATGTTACCCCTACCTCGTACCGTTTTTCAGTTATGAAATGTTGTAAATCTGAGTTTTAGTAATTACTGTAAATATGAAAAAGATAATTCATCAAAGTAAGCTATGAAAATGACAACTAATATGTTTGATAATTGACATTTTGCATATAAAGAGATTATAATTGTCATTTTCATACCTTACTTTGATAAATTATCTTTTTCATATTTACAGTAATTACTAAAACTCAGATTTTCAACATTTCATAACTGAAAAACGGTACGAGGTAGGGGTAACATATATATTTTTGAAATCAGAAAAAAAAGTCCATTCCAAAAATGTGAAAATATACAGGGTGTACCGTTTAAAAAACAACTATTACTATTTGTATCCCCTTAAATACGCACGCTACTGAACTTTTGATAGAATATTAAGAAAATTCAGCTGTAACCAAAAAACTTTTATCTAAGACTTTTTTTTCTAAAAGTAATAATAACGATGATAGGGGGTGGGTAATTTATAATGATTAACCCTGTACATCCAGCTTAGGATTTTTGGGTAACAACCCCAGTTTCTTCCTGCCAGATTCCTGCACACCATTAGAGACACTTTTGTCCTGTATGTCATTAGTTTCAGCAGCTTGGTAACTTTTTTATTGACTTCACGTAAAGCTGAAACTTCTGTTTGTGTGACATACTGAAATGATAGTAACAAAGTTATCTGTCATTGTGTTTTTATAATAGGAATAGGTTCTTTGTTTTCCTAAATAAAACTGTTGCTTTTGTGTGTTCCATTTAAAAAGTTGGTTGAGCTGACCGTAGAGGGGAGTAAAGTTATAACATCTATAAATGAACAATAACACCCCTCCAAATATGATTTTTGACTTTAGAATAGAGGAGTTCAGTCTGGTTCAGTCTAAGGTCAGTATTGCCAACAAAAAGTGGTTTTTTCTGACCTGAATGAAGGTTAAGGTCTACCATTCAAAACATAAGATTTTTGCATGTTTTTTATCATTGCGAACATCTATATTGCTTTATTAAAATAATGTATACACCCTTGTAGCGTAAATCTTGAAATTTTAAATGTCTTTTCAGCTGAATACTCAACATATCGTTGGCCAATAATTCTAGGACTCTTGGCATATATCACCATTTCATTTCTGTTATCTGTACCACTAGTTATTTTAAATGTCAGTTATATTTATTTTTGTTGATATTCGTTTAATTGTGTATGTCCATCTTGGATTAGATCATTGTAGCATTTCCAGTTAGTTGTATATCTATTCTTCTAATTACATTTTCCACTGACATCTGACAGAAATGAAATGGTGACATGCGAAGAGTTCCTACAATTATTGGCCACTGATATGTTGAGTATTCAGCTAAAAAGTCATTTTAAATTTCAAAATATACGCTTCGGGGGATGTGACACTTTAAGTCACTCCTTGACGTTAGGAAACGTCACATTTTCCATAACCTTCATATATCAGTTATGAAAAGTAGTTATGTAAAAACTTTACGTATAGTTAAAATAATACCCTTCTTGGTGTGCGTCATCGATTGTTACGTATATCCGGGTTTTCGGCATGTCGTTTATTTTATTTACTATTTTGACATATAGCTAACCTTAAATTTGATAAATAAGATCATCAGGATTGGCCAAATTCGAAAAGGCTATGCAATTAATAATTACCAGCTTCTTTTTCTAACTGAAAATACTTGAGAACTATCAAAATGCTGATGTTTTTCCGTGTATCTAGGCATATTTTTGTATTATTCAGATAAATATAACAATAAGATTTATATTCACTTCTCATAAATAATAATTGACCGTCAGCAACAAAGTACACACCTGACAAGAACTGTCAGTGTGGCAGTAGAAAAAGACGTAAGACACATTGCCGCTACGAAAGTTACGCCTTCATAGTATTTTAACCTCGCGATTGATAGGTTGCGCTGGCGCGTAATCTAAACATCAACCAATCAAATTTTTGTAAGTCAAAGATTTGGGTTAACGTTTGTGAAACATTCAAACGGTTCATTATTGTGATATTTTTATTAGGATCAATCACAGACCTGCCTTTTTTTCCATTTCTTCCTACGTAATGTGATAGAAGGAGATTAACAATCGATGACGCACACCAAGAAGGGTATTATTTCAACTATAACTGTTTGAGTTTCAACATAGAGATATATGAGTTTCAAAGAATAATAGGTCGCTGTCACGTAAGATCGGGTCAAAATAACCTAAAAAAGCTAAATAAAATAACTAAATAAAAAAAATAAAATAAAAATCTACCATGAAATTACTTTAAGATTTTAGGTTATGTCATTTCAATATGAAAATGTCAATTATTTTGGTCCCAGACTTTGAGCCTGGACTATTTTAATCCAGCAAAACAGTCAGTATAAACACTGAAGCTCTAAAATAAATAAGTCCATGATTTGGTCCTCAGCCCAAATTGCTTCACACGGTGTAAACTAACCTATTGAAAAAAACATTATTAAGGACTCAGTTATTTAAAGTAAGTCAATTGTCTGGGTGAATACTTCATAGTAACAATACTTTTAACACCATTTGATTCCACTTCAATATTATCATTGTAATTGAAGATTTTATTGAATATTATGAAAGCGCGGAATTAGATAAAACGTTTTACGCAAACACGTTATGAAGAGAGCGACATTGTTCAACTCGCGTAATTTGCAGAACTCGCTAGCGCTCGTTTTGGCAAATATTACGCTTGTTGAACAATATCGCTCTTTTCATAACTAGTTACTAAATAACTATTAATAAAGCAATATAGATGTTCGCAATGATAAAAAACATGCAAAAATGTTATGTTTTGAATGGTAGACCTTAACTGTCAGAAAAAAACAATTTTTGTTGGCCACACTGACCTCAGACTGAACTCCTCTATTATGTGGTGGTGGTGTGGATCATGTGTGGATAGTTTTCATTGAATTGCTCTGTATATTAAAGAGCTTTGACAAGAAGCGATTGTTTATAATTTTTACGAAAACCAGTGATATAAGCGCGGTGTTTACTTCGTTAAATCATTTATTACTCTATAAACACTTGTCATGTTTAGTCCGTTTATGTTGTTTCTAAATAGGTTTATGTCTAACAGCTTTCATTCCGTTCGAATCTATGTAGGTGGCCGGATTCATGATTACAGTAGGTTTATTTTTATTAGTGGTCACACTTTTAAGTGAAGACAATGGATGAATTATTTTTCCTTTCGTGATCATATGATTAAAAATAGGATTTTTTTAATTCGAGTATAGTTTATATCATGTTTATATGATTTTAGTTGTATAATGAAAAAAAATCCAGAGACTGCGCGATCTAATTGTTATTATTTCTTTTGTTATCCAACTGTGTGGCTTTTTGCATTAGGTGAAGAAAAGCCATTGGCATAGAGCTATATGAGGTTCAGTCTCCACGCTAATAGATTTTTTAAAAAGAGTCAGGCTGGAGAATGTAATCTAGAGTTTAGAGGACCACAATAGATCTGAAAAGGTCGCAGTGGAATAGGCCAAAAGCCACCTCATGAAATCTATCTATCCAACTGAATCTCTCCAGGGTATTCAGAAGTTTTCTTCGCCAGTTTCTGCAATAAATGAACACATTAACTTGACACACATTTTGCGAGATTTATATTGAACTTGTTCCTTCTTCTAATTTTTTTGGAATGCTACGAAATCACACATGCAGTTTGTGGTTTATATAAATTGTTTATTAGCAATTTCTGTACACCGCTAATGGTTATTAACACAAATAACTGTAAACGATAACAACCTACTTCAGCTAAATCACTAGAATTTATAATTTGTTGTTGGTAAGATTCCAATTGCGCAGGATAAACGATTTTACCTTAAAGATGAAGAGTTACTTGTATAGTATACAGGGTGGTTATTTAATATACAGGGTGTCCCAAATAAGAGTGACTGATTTTAAACATAAATGCCCAGCTTATTAATTGCTCCAAAGAGATGGGGTTTTCACTAGTTCCACTAGTTTATCGAAGAGATTTTTTTAGGCTTGGCTGGCATTTCATCCCATCAACACAGGGTGTTTCACTAATGTTGGTCAAATTCAAAGGGGAAAATATGTATTATTTTAAATGGGACACCCTATAATTTTTGATCTCGTTCGAAAGAGCAATCATTCTCCTTTCCAAAAATGTATAGTTTTCTATCTTTTGTTTCATTAACCACAAAGATATTCGAAGTTTCATGTAGTAGTACATTTTTAATTAGTAATTTCATATGAACGTATTTTGATGCCTTAAATCAACTCATGCTGTGACCGTTTGACGCATAACAACAAAATCACCAATTTTGACCACCACATTATTCGTTAATAGCACGAGATTTTTTAAAAACGTTTTTTAATGATAAGTGGATTGGTCGAGCTGGACCGATTGAATGGGCACCGCGGTCTCCTGAATTAACTGTCCCAGATTTTTTTCTCTGGAGATATGTGAAGGATAGGTGCTACAATCCTAAGCCTAACAATTTAGCAGAACTAAAAAATAATATCAGGAACATTATTGAAAACATTCCGCAAGAAATGTTAGAAAATTCATTTTAAAATTTAAAATTTCTTTACAGTTATGCATAAACGAAGAGGGTAGGCATATGCAGCATTTATTATAACTTTTTTGTTCTTCCTCCTTCATATGTATTGAATAATATTATAATGTTTTCTTACTAAATAAACTGTTTGTCAGATTTGTTGGCAATTATTCACGTAATTAAAAATGTACTACTTGTTGATGGAACAAAAGATAAAAAACTATACATTTTTGGAAAGGGGAATGATTGCTCTTTCGAATGAGATCAAAAATTATAGGGTGTTCCATTTGAAATAATAAATATTTTCCCCAGGCCTGGTGTCATGGTGGAAAATTACTCCAAATTTCCAAAAATCCATTCCGTAGGACTGGAAAGGGGACGTTTCAAGAGTTCCAGTGATGTGCAATGGAAACCGATATGATGATTTATAATTTAGACATCATTGCCCTCTTCAGGAAATCTGTAAGTTTGATGTCCGGAGTAAATTAGAGATCTATTGCAGGGCTGTCACAAATGTACCTACTCAAAGTTTCGTGGAATGTATGAAGTGCAACAAAAAATATGGAATGTTTTGCCATAAAATTACTGATTGCCAGAAAAGCTCTTCAATGCATCTTGGCTAAAACACACTCAAAATATTCCCCAAACCTTATGAAACCCCTCAATGTAAATATGGTGTGTTCTAACGTCGGAACGTCTCCAATTTGTTTTCCTTGAAAGAAAAATACTTCAAATTGTAGATAAAGATAATAATTGAACTGCTAGAGGCTGTGCGCATGCTGTGCGATAGCTTTTAGTGATGACAGTTCACTTTTCCTCCCATTGGGCGACACTGCAACGTCATCTCCCGATTGATAGGTCGCGCTTGCGCGTAATCTAATCACCAACTAATCAAACGTTTTAAATCAAAGGTTAGGGTTAAAGTCTGTAATACTTTTAAACGGTTAATTATTGTGATATTTTGATTAGGATTAATCACAGACTTGCCTTTTTTTCCATTTCTTCCAACGTAATGTGTTAGAAGGACATTAACAATCGATGACGCACACCAAGAAGGGTATTCTATGAACTTTATGCTGTTCATTACGCACTAGGGGGACGTGGTCATATTTAAAAACTCGCGCCTCTTCCAGTATTTTACAAGCCTTTTTCGTGTCCTAAAGATAGGGAAAAGTTCAAATAAAATATCGACCAAGATTTTTTGGCATTCCAGTTAAAAACTGTGTCATAAGTTGACCTTCTTAGACAATTTGTAATTTAAATTTGCACTGCCTGTTTAATATTCTTTTCGACAATCTACGGGCGCAAATATAACAATAGAAACACGAGGTGCATATTTATGTTGTAAACGTATGTTTAAATTTAATAGGATGTTTATAATGATAAGTAAAATAAAAAGTGATTACAAGACATCGTTTACGAATCATTGAGATAATAAATGGAAATCTATAGATACAGAGAGATAGGATTTCATCTCTCTCCAAATAAAATACCCAGCGCAAAATCTGCTTTTTGAGGTTATGAGCACTACAACAGTTGAGGTTATGATTTAACTCAAATAGAGAACAGTTCTGTTGCTTGGCAACTTAACACACAGAAATCTTTCCAGTAAATATAGTTTCTAGTTAATTCTTGCTTCTTTGGTTGTTGAGTGACAGATTATTGCTATGTGAATGACATTCACTGCCTTCGGAGGTATCTGTTGTTGTTATAATCATCATTTAGAAAGAAATACTCGATTCAGATGTTGATATAATTATTACAAGTATCGAGAATATGTAACTATGGGACTGGCCTGTATTATGTCATTCTTCTGTTTCTACGTAATCAATGTTCATAACCTCACTTATCTATCGTTTATTGATATCTAGAATTATGTGAAGGTGCGGGAAAATCATGGCAAGTCACGATTAATATCGGGTCTATCAAATGACTACGGATATACGACTACAATATTATTAAAAACAAAAACGACGTAACACTTTACAACGATTTATGTGAAAGTGTGTGGTTGGGAAAAATTTGTAGATGAAAAAAATCCTAGATAAAACCCACGTGTTTGTTAGAAAACTGTTTAGAATGTATAATAAGGATTTTTATTGCTAAGATGTTAGGAGTCCTGCTATCTTCCTCAACCTACTCCTTGGTAGTTCAATAGCTGCCCCAGCGTGTCCATCAGTCCATCCCTTCAGTAGGAGTTTGGATTGTCTAGGAACCTGCAGGGCATTCCAATGAGCGAGGTGCTGGTTCCTCAGCCACTTCCTCGTCTCCTTGCGTATCTTTTGTTTTGTTAGGCCGAGGGTCGGGCCCGGGCCGCAGAAAGGAGCTGCCGCTGCTTCCGCAGCCAGTGCATCCGCCATTTCGTTGCCTTCAAAACCAGAGTGGGCCGGAATCCATTCTAGCCGCACTGCGTTTTGACTTGCAAGATCAGCAAGTCGTTCTCGACATTCGTCAGCAAGTCTCGAGTTGATGGTATATCCACTCAGGGCTTTAATTGCTGCCTGAGTGTCGGTGTATATGGTTATGCGTCGATCCACATAACCTCTGTCTAGGTTTATCTGCGCATATTCCAAGATAGCGTATATCTCGGCCTGATATGCAGATACACCATCACCCAATGGTATACAGATTTGTGTCCTTGGGTTCCTAGAGTAAATTCCAGCCCCTGCTCTGTCACCAGAGCATGAGCCATCGGTGAACCAGACAGTCCCATGAGGCTGTGTATTCGTCTCTTTATCCCAGGATTCTCTGTCCCGGATCATAGCCCTGTATGGGGTTGCGAAGTAGTACTAGCGCAAGCATTCGTCAGACGCTCAAGCCAGAACTGGAATATCTTCCAGGAGCCGGAGCCTCTTGACGTGTCTGCACTCTTCCCCTCTTCGCACGTATCCCAGACGCTTCATGCGCAGGAAAGCACTCCCCGCCTCAGCCTCGATCACATGGTGAAGAGGCCGAAGACCAAGGATCACTTCCATCGCAGCAGTTGGTGTAGTCTTCATGCAGCCAGTTGCACCCAAACTGACCAACCTTTGAAGGCGTGCCAGTTGCGATCTAGCCGTGACCAAGGTTACCCTCGGCCACCAGACCAGAGCCGCATATGTGAGCATAGGCAGCATAATAACTCTATAGAACCATATGATCGTTTTGGGGGTCAGTCCCCACCTCGGACCAATGGCTCTCCTACAGGTCCAATACGTGTTTGTCACCTTGCTTAGGCGACTATCAAGATGAGCCTTCCATGTCAGTGATTTATCAAGGATCACTCCTAGATACTTCACCTGTTCAACCACCGGCAATGGTACTCCATCAAGATTTAGACCCTCAGGTCTTATACCTCTCTTTTTGGTGAAAGCAACTATCTCAGCCTTGACAGGATTAACTGCAAGTCCGTGTTCGTTACACCACCCATGTACCATGTATTCAGAGCCCTTTGCATGAGGTCCCTGAGAACGGTAATGTGACTTCCAACAACAAGGACAAAGATATCATCGGCATACCCAATCGTTAGAAAGCCCTCACCGTTTAAAAGGGTTATTAGCTCGTCAATGACTAGGTTCCACATGGTCTTTCCATGTGGCCTCTACTGTACGGTTGCACAACATGGCCCCAAGCCAGTGAGTGATCATTGGCTCTATTCCATGATTTGCCGCAGCCCTACACATGGATCCTTCAGGGGTGCTGTCAAACGCCCCTTGTATATCCAAGAAAGCTCCCAGGGTTATCATGCCATTTTCCAGCGCCTTCTCCACCTGGGTTACCTGTTGGTGTAAGGCACTTTCAGTTGACTTGCCACACCTAAAAGCATGT